>SNQJ01S0141253.1:5158-24888 GCA_010110895.2 Picea sitchensis
ACTGTGTTGCTTACTTCCAGCTTCACCTCTTTATCCTTTATCAGAAGCAACATGTGTGTCCTCCCATTCTTCTCCAGGGCGTATGTGTTCATTCGCCCATCATGAATCACATTCCTGTCATATTTCCATGGTCTACCCAGCAATAGATGACAAACATCCATGGGAATAACATCACATAAGATCTTATCATTATATCCACCTATCTTGAATTCAACCAAGCATTGTTTATTAACAGTTACCTGGTGTCCTTTCTGTAGCCACGAAACTCTGTATGGGCTTGGATGATCAATCGTCTCTAGCTCCAGCTTCTCTACCATCTCTGTAGAAACGAGATTATCCATGCTACCACTGTCTGCTATGACCTTGCATACCCTGTCCTTAGTCTTGCAAGCAGTCCTAAAAAGCCTGGTCCTTTGGACTGAACTCTCCACCTCTTTCTCAGGTGTCAAAAGGACTTTTCGCATCATGAGCGATCTTCCGCCTTCAGCGTCTTTTGCCTCAACATCCCGCCTCTGCGCTTCGGTGATGTGAGCTTCCCCAATGTCCTTCTTTTTCTCTCGACACTCGTAAGACTTGTGCCCATTCTTTCCACATGTGAAGCATGTGATTACTCCACCTCTTCCTCTTCCTCTACCTCTAGTACGAGGAAAAGTATTGCCATCAGCATAATCTCCCCTCTACTCATTAGGTTGTCCTCTCTGTGAGGTTCCACCTCTCTCTGTTCGAGTCTGAGGTTTCTTCCAGTCTTCCTTGGGCTTCTGGTACTTTTCCTGGGCAATTGCCTTGCCTCTGGGTTGACTTCTACCTCATCCCCTCTGACTCTTCTTTCGGCTCAGCTTCTCTTCAGCTTTCAGAGCCATCTGATAAGAATCTTCCACTGTCCGGATGGTTACCATGCTCATATCGTCCTGGATATCATATCTTGGGCCATTCATATATCTGGCAACTTTCTCATCATCGCTCTCCCGATGACATGCCCTGATGTTCAGTTTATAGAATTCCTCAGTGTATTCTTTCACTATCATCAGCTTCTGTCTCGGGTTCTGCATCCTCCTGAACAGAGAAATTTGATAGTCTCTGGGGATGAATTTCGCCTTCATCTTCGCAATCATCCTATCCCAGCTCTTGATCTTCTACTTGCCCTTGCAGCGTCTGTCAGCTTGTAGCTCATGCCACCACAATGTTGCATGTCCTTTCAAGCGCGTGATAGCATGCTTGACTTTCTTGTCTTCTTCCACATCTTCATAATCGAAGTATGTGTCTAGAGATCTATTCCAATCTAGAAGCTCCTCTGCATCCAAGTTTCCCTCATAAACTAGAATGTCCATCTTCACTCTTGCACCCATCCCAGCAATAGCTTTGATCAAACGCTCCTTTGATGCATCTTCGGCTGCAACTTCCTCTTCACGTTCAGCCTCAAGTTCGCTCTCGGAATCACTAAGATCCCCTGCACTAGCTGTGCATCTTTGCACTGTCTCCATATCTTTGAGTCTTGCTCGGAGATCATGCATTTTCCTCTCCATGGTTTGATCTGTCGTCTTCCTACCTCTTCTCCTTGGCATTTCCCTATCCTATGGATCAGGTGATTGCCTATCTCTCCTTGGTGGCATGGTGAATTCTCCTTCTCTGCTACAGAAAGCAAGGAATCTTTCTGTGCTCTGATACCAAACTGACGTTGTGTATCAGAGTACTCCTTACCTCTTATGCCTCCTTCGCCTGAAATATATAGACAAGAATCTAAGGCTCTGATACCAAACTTGACGCACCCGCACCCGCAGGCACATCCGCTCACAGGATTTTCTCTTCCTTTCGGCCCGAAGAACTCTAAGGCTCTTCTATTTCCCTATCGGGAAATCCGCACCCACAGAACACTTCACGTGATTCCCCCTCTCTTTACTTATCGGGGAATCGGAACTCACGACTTCGCGAGTCCAATGGTCGAGCGCTGCACTCTCGAATCCACGAATGCCGAGACAACCAACGCTGACCTTTTCCTTTACCCTCTCAGAACTTTCTCTATTGGGATCTCGGCACTCGCGGTGTCGAGCAACTCGGTTCTCCAACTCTCGAGTCCTGATATGCCGAAACTCCGATGATCTCGTGGCTTTGACTTTTCAACGGTCCCGTCACCTCGTCGGAATTTCGGACTTCGCGGGATCGCGAATCCTGATGTCCAATGTTCGGGACTTCTCGTTGCGAAACCCCGATGGCTCGTGCCACCTATACTCCACTAACTCCACTATGGCCCGTGCTATCCTTTAACTGTCGGGAAATCGCGGATCGCGATCTCGCAAGTATTGTTTCCAAATTTGCGGGCTTCAACCTACGATACCCCGATATACGATATACGTGTAGATCCAAGGGTCCTTATGCTCGGATCAACGGCTTGCCCCTCCTGAGCTTTCCACCTCTCGGAAACACCTGCAGTATCTTCCCTGCACCTTCCTGAGATCTAACAACCCTCGGATTTCCGCGAATTCTCCTCGGAGAATATCGATCGTCCATCCCTTTCCTATGAATTCTGCGAAAAGAACCAAGTACTCCTCCACGAAGACTTGTCCACCTGCGCACAAACTTGTGACGCTTCCTGCCTACTTTCAAGGCACAACTTCTCTGCGCTGTCCTTCAGCGAACTCGAAGGATTTTTCCTCTTGATATTTCTCATGACTTTAAGTCTTCTCAGAAACACCCTTTGCACGCACTCCTTGCGGCAACCCTTCAACCTCGACTAAGTGTTGAAGTCCCCCGACTTTGCGCACACCTACAGCAGCAGTACTCAATGCTTTACTCAGGTTCGCAGCCCTGAACTTCACTCGGCCTGTGCACTCCTTGCACGACTCTTGTGCCCAACTTCACCTTTGGGATGAATGAGAACAAAAGTTATCTCTATCTGAACCCTTTGTCAATGCATTCCTTGTGGACAATTCGACTGCACTCCTTGCAGGAATTCTCTGGCTCAAATAGAGAAACAATTGAAACTCATTCCTTCTTCCTATCAGACTTCAATTCAGACATGAAATCATATACACAGCATATAAAAGAAAATGTATAACTGGAAGCAAACATTCATGAGCATAGCAACATCAATACACAGAGAACAACACAGAACCATGAATTTGAATCAACTTCTTCTATTAACTCAAATCTTTGTACATGGGTGTTCTTACACAGCTCTCTGCATGCTCTTTCTCCAATTGCTTCTAACTATTCTATCTTACAATACCCAATGAGGGTGTCTATATCCCGTTTCCCTCTTGCGCTCTACAACTGTCTAGTCTAGAATTAAATTCTATCTACTTTACATTAACTTTCATAAATGCCTTCTACCTACTAAGGATGAGAGAAATCCGCTCAAGGTCCATTTACAATATACAAGTGCGCTTCATTAAATTTCCACATCAATGTTCGTGCAACAGTTTCAAGGTGTTTTCAAAATTTGTGATGGCTTTTCTAGTTGTCTTCCGCTTCCGCGCTGGCTCATTTGATGTGTTGGCGATGCTCCTGCATCAAAATGTGATAATCTCTGCTTCCAAACTTCCAATGATCCTATCTTTTTCTTCCAACCATTCTTTGAGTGCTTCTTCAATTATTTTGTCTTCTTCAACTTGGATTTCCAATTTTGTAATCATTTGTTCTATTTCTTCAGAGTTGGAACTTTCATATTCCTCTTTTCTTTTTAGTTCTGCCCATGGTGACTTTTTTAATTCTTTTCCATTTTTATAACTTCTATGGAACTCATCAATTCTTCTCTATAGTTAACTTATGCCTCTTCATATTCTTCTTCGATACCTTTTGCATCGGATTCTTCTACTTCCATGAATAAAACCCTTTCTGTCTCACTTCCACTGTCTTCATCTTCATCTGATGAGGTGCTATCTTCTTTTGTGCAAAATATTTTCTTAAAGAATTTATTTTTGGTTTTCTTGCTTTTGTACATTTGTTTTCTATTTGAATCATCTTCTTCTTTTCTTTTCTTTTTATTGTGAGGAAATTTGTTAGTGAAATGATCAACACCATCACAATTAAAACAAATCAATCGAAGATTACCTATGTATTTGTCACCGATTCCCTTTTTCAATATTATGATGAAGTTGGCTACTTCTTCATCATCTTCTAAGATGTCATTGTTGTTTCTCTCTAACTTTTCCTTTTTCTTTCCCTTTTTATTTGACTTCTTGGATGCTTTGAATGTTTCTTATTTTGTAACCGGATTCTCTTGTTTGGTTTTCATTTCATAGGACGTGAATATTCTATGTAGCTCATCCATGCTTATCGAATCCAGATCTATTCTTTCTTCTAGTGTTGAGATATTAGGATCAAATCTCATTTGAAGATATCTTAGTACCTTTTGAACAATTATAGATTCATCAACTTCTTCTCCCAATCCTCTAATTGCATTCATTGTTTCATCAACTCGTAAGAAGTAAGATGCAATATTCTCATCTTCCTTCATCTTCAGTTGTTCAAATTAACCTATGTAAGTTTGAAGCTTTGTTGACTTGAATTTTGCATCTCCTTCATAAACATTTTGAAGTTTGTCCCAAATCTCCTTTGTGGAGATACAATGCATAACTTTGACATATACCGAATCGCTCAGACCATTCAAAAGTGCATTTTTGGATTTTGAATTATTTATACTGAGTTTCCTTCCATTGTCATTTGTTGGAGGAACGGTTGGTTCTTTATATTCATCTACAATTGATTTCCAAACATCAAATCCATGTGCTTGTACATATGTTTTCATCATTCTTCTCCAGAATGCATAGTTTTGTCCATAAAATTGTGGTATTCCATTTTTATACATATTGTTTCTCTCCATGATCTACCTTTCAGTGGTTAAACTGATTTTTGAAGGAACCTCGCTATGATACCAATTGTTGGATTAATGAGAGGGGGGGTGAATTAGTAATAGAGATTTTAATCCTTTTTAACCACAGTATATAAGCGTTGTTTATATGTATGATCAATTTACCATTATCATTCAACAAGTGCAAAATAAATGAACCATGAACAAAGAAAAATCATACACATACACAATACACCAATATTTTTACGTGGAAACCCAATGATGGAGAAAACCATTGAATGATTTTTCTTATATGTCTTTAAGAATTACATTCATTGGAAACACCAACTTCCTTTTTTCTCCAGTTGCAACTAGAAAGAGGCTCCAACCCCCTATGTTTTCAGGCTACAACCTGAGGGAAGCTCCAACTGCAAAATTATATGGCTCCAACCAGAAGGAGGCTACAACCCCCTATGTTCTCTGGCTACAACCTAAAGGTGGCTACAACCACCTATCCTTACCCCATCCAACCACCCTGAAATATAAGTGTCAATTGATGAAACCACTTCCACACTGTCACTGTGAGATAAACCATTGTAAACTTATACCAATCCGAGCCAACAAATTGTAACCAACCTGTACCAAAATCCTGTAATCAATCATGTACCAGAAGTCATCATGTACCAAAAAATACCAACAAGTATGTGATCTATATATGTTATAGCTTGTGTATGTACGCGCCATGTCTATATTTCATCCTGCATATGTACGTGGCTTTTCTATATTGCAACCTACGTACACCTTCATAAAGATAGGGGTTTTACCTCTTCTAAAACTTAGTCACTTTGTTTCCTTTGTCAAATCAACCTGCAACCCGTCACTGTGTCCAATCTATAATTGTTCCATGTGCATACATCATATTTCATATACATTAACCAAGTGTATCTATGTCTCTCTAGTCAAGTGCCATACATGTGTGTATAATCATGAACAAGTGTAATAACCCTCACATGGACTAGACATCAAACCCTTATTGATATGTAGCCTCAACCTTCACAATGAACTTCACAACCAAAAACCCTCATCCATGTACCAAGAAATACTAGCTATGTCGAAACACTTGAACCAACAAGATGTACCAATGAATAATACCAACATACCAGTGTTATATTTTTGTATATCTAAATCATACCATAGGTGCCATACAACCAAGAGCCTCTCTAGGGAAAAAACTCAAACTTCCATAACCGTATCTCATGGAGCCAATAACATCCAACTACACATAAGAATATGACATACCTTTTGAATCTGTAGATAGATTTGTTGTACTTGATCATTGTATACCTTACTGGGAGCTTGCTTTCAAACTCTAAGAATCTGGTACTTTCAATAACTCAATATTTCATGTATTTCCCCTAATATATGTGTCATGTTATAGTGCCATCCCGCGTACGTACGCGCCCTTCTCCACTGCATCCCATGTACACCTCAAAAACTAGGGTTTTTTTTGGTATTTTTGTAATTTTGAAACTTTCATCATCAACCCTTCGTCCTACCTCATACTTGTGTAATGTCAGATGTGTCAATGAGTACCTACAATAAACCTTACACAATAATAGATATTCAATATGCTCAATACGTGATAATAGGAGACCCTTGCTCTCTTATTTATACTCTCCAAGCAGCTTCATCTAGGGGTTACTTTCTAACCAACTTAACCCAACTTCCTTCTTTTAGGGATAACCCACTTCTAACCACTTGTCCACTTATAACCACTTTATCCACAAATAGTAAACTCTCCACTTCTAGTTGCAAATAATTTATTTTTAATTATTTTCTTATTGCAACAACTTAACACATGATTAACTCCTAGTTTCACCCACTTTGACTATTCAACTTCTTTTAGGAGTTTCTAAAATAATTTGACTTATTTTACCTTCTAGGGGCTTCTAGATAATTAAATGGGGTTCTCCAACTTCACAAGGCCATACTCTCTAACCGTGATGAGTTATTGGACATTCCACATATCACCAAATATGGCATGACATGTACTATCCATATAGAATAGTCTTACTTGCAAATAAATTGATGTTCATACCTTTATACCTCAAACAATATTGAGTCTCTTAACCATATTGTTGGGGATACCAAAATTTTCTAATGGACTTGCTTCAAGGGTTGATATCAATGACAACCAACCCGATTAATAAACGAGTTCTTGAGATAGAGGCGCAATGATTGGACTAGCTACCCAATCAGCCGAAGTCACAAGGGGATCCAATGCACATAATCATGGGAAGACAGACTGAAGTATGTATTGATGGTTCTGAATGTTCAGTCAAGCATATGAAGGAAAACGACCGATGACAAGTCTCAATCAAACCTACTCTCGTTTGGAGTAGTGTTTCCCATGATTATATGGGCCTCACTGTAGCTCAAAATTAAAAGAATAAAAAGGAGAAAGATAGTGAACTTCCCCCCAAAGAGTTCAAAATAATTCTAAGACTAATCTAACTAAAGGAAATGAATATAATTTAACTACTTCTAATCTATCATGGGAGAAAAACTAATAGAATGAGTAAAGTGAAAGGTAATATCTAGAAAAAAAAATAGTTCATGACAACCCAGACATGTTAGCACAATAATATTGCAGAAATCGTCTCAAATATTTGAAAAAGAAATTTGTAACATCATCCCTACACTCATAAGAAATCACAACAACATAAGGCTTCTAGATACTAAGCACAAACATAGTTCATGTGATCAATACCCAGAAAACTTAAACCAAAAATACAAGTGTAGAATAGTCCCACAAGCAATTGAAAACAGTCATGAATTCAAAATTGCTCCTTCTCTTTATTACTCAAAAGTAAAAGTACCATATTTTGTTACAAAGGGAAAAAGTATTCTCTCTATGCTATGAATTATCTTTTATAAGACAAGAGAACGACTCTTCTATTCTCATGATTGTTCATTTGATATTCTTTTAATTTCTTTTCTCACATTTTGAAAATGAACAGGTGAGCATTACAAAGAGAAATTGAACAAACTCATGAGTCATTATTTTCTTCCTCGGATAGTTTACAAATGATATTTGTTTAAAAAACAATCATTGCCTATGTGTGTTATATTTTGTTCCTTGAATTTTTTTGGGTGTTTATGGATTTTGCTTATTTATTAATATCCTTTTTTATTCTTCTCCTTTATCTCATCTTTCTGTTGAGCTATTGTTGGCTTGATTTGATTACTTATAGCTCAAGATATGATTGTTGAAGTCTGCATAGCCAGTTCTTCAATCAAATTCAGTTTGTGTCTGTGTTTTGAATTTTTTAACCTTTTTCTCTCTCAATATGCTAGATCTTGCTATCCCAGCATGTTATTATCTACTTCATATTTCCATTAGTCCCTCCCAGGCATGATATCGTCGTCCATAGCTCCAGATACGACTGTTTGAAGTTGGTATGAACAATTTTCCCCATGAATTTGTGGTCTATTGCTTTTCGCATTTTCTGATGCGTTTTATTAGTTGTTATTACTATAGACCTATACCAATGCGTTCCTCTATCTAATACCTTTCCAAAGAGGTATCAAGGGCCTCATTCTAACACTTGTAGCAAACATTATGACTGTTTAAAAATCATCACTCAGTAACCATTGATCAAGCTCGTGGACTAATCTGGACCATTGATTCTTGAGCCTACAAAAAAAAAATCCACCTGCATAATAGATCAACACTTAGAGATGGGATGGCCTAATCCTTATGGATAGTTTTATCCAGCGCCAAGTCAATATGGGACCCACAACTTGCAACATAATCTTCTCCAATTTTCTCCTTTTATTTTTTTGCTTTTTAAACATTAGGAGAATAATAAAATGAAATAAAATAAAGCTAACAAAATTGTTTACATCGTTTTACATTTATTTAAAATTATTAACAAAATTAACAAATACTAATTACCTTAATCTCATGTAAAAAGTTTAAAGAAAATTAAACTAATTACCCCCATTAACGAAAAATAAAACTGCCAAGGCTAAAATCAACAAAATAATAATAAGAATAATAAGAATCCTACCCTCCGTTGGATTTGAATCAATGACCTCTAAGGAAGAAACATATGTTTTTAACCATTATACTACTTTAAGTTGCTTGTTTATTTATTCTAAAAAAACTATTAATACACAAAAAAAAAAAAAATAATAATAATAATAATAATTAATTAATTAATTAAAAATAAAATTAACAAATATTAAATAAACAAATAAAATTAAAACAATAATAATAATAATAAAATTTAAAAAGAAACAATATAATGCATGCCCCACAACATATGGAAAAGTGTGTCTAATCATTTATTTGGTCGGAGTTAGGTAGTCGGAGTGGATGGAGCTACTTGAGCTCATCGGAATAGAGTGATAGCTCATCGAAGTGGAAAGTTCACGTAATAATCTACCACTCCGACGACAATCATCTATAGCTCATATATATTTATGTTTTATTTATTTTTTAATTTATTGTTTCTTAGTTTAATTATACAATTTTTTTTAACTTTTTATTCACTTTTTATTTATTATTAGAATAACATATCACTATTTAAAATTCCCATAAAAATATTATGATTTTCAATGTATTTCGGGAATGAGAGTTTGAAAAACAAGTTAAAAAAACATTGAAATTTCTATGGTATAGGAAATTCCTATTTTCTAGGAAATCCCTATATTATGGGGAGGTCTAGAAAATAGGAGTAAAAAAAGAAAAAAAGTAAAAAGATAAAAAAATATGTACACGTTAGGAAATTTGAATAAAAAAAATGAAAATGAAAATGAAAAATAAATAAAAAGGAACAAAAATGAAGATAAGGAATATTTAAATTAAAAACGAATATATGTACAAAAGCACATTACATCCTAGGTCTTAATTACATGATTTATTTATTTAGTGTGAATTATTTTGTCCGTGTATGAAACAAATAAAATATAAATAAAAATATTTACAAAATTACAAAAATTAAAATAAAAAATTAAAATAAAATAAATATACAAAATCAACATCAAATATTTATAGAAATATTTACAAAAAATAAATAAAATAAAACAAGATAAAATAAATACAAATTAGGGGAAATTAGCACCGAAAATAAGCAATTCGAGGTTTCATGCTCCTCGATTTGAATGGGAGAAGCTTCAAGGTAATGTTAGTCGTTGGGTCTACCAGAAGTCTCGGTCGTTTGTAAAAGTGGGGTCGTCATTGAAAGATGGAAATCGAAGGTCTAGAGGGTGGGAGCAAGGTTGGAATGAGTGCAGACGACGAGGGATCACCAACGATGTGGGATAACTAAATTAAAGGATCGATGAAAACAAAGGAGGATAGGTGGCATCGTCATTGGAGGATGGGATCAGAGGGTCCAAGTGTTGTCGAACAATAGAGTTCCAACCACGATAAGGTATAGGGCGTCGTCATCAGGGAAAGTGGTGTACAATGGATAGAAGAACCGAGATAAATATCGACAACGATGAGGACATGTGGTAGGTGCCACATCAATGGCATGTCTGATAGCATAAGTGAGAGGGATCTGTGTGGGTTCCATGTGGCAATGGGATGGAAAGGTGAGTCAAGACTTAGGAAACTTTAGGATGCCATAAATTTCAATCAGAAAATCGGATTTAAGTATGGTTATAGTCATTGCAAAGCTCTCGATGGGAAGAATCCAAGTATGAGATTTAGTTAAAGGAAATAATAGAGGAAAATAAGGAGAAAATGAAATAGGCTTTGGGCCTAGGTTTTGGGAGAGAGGGAATGACAAAATAAGAATCTGGTAGAGATCAATCCGAAGAGACTTGGGGACATGTTTGTAGGAAAGGTGGGTACAATAGCCTTGGAAGCTCAGGACCTCAGGGAAACAATAAAATGGGAATCTCGGTAAGGATTAAAGTCAAGGTTCTAGAAAAAGATCAACAGATTCCTCCATAGGCCTTTCAAGGCTAGAGTGGTCATATGAACAAAGTGGCTCTACAAACCTACTCCTACAAAACAAAAGAATGAGATCAGCCATGGAATCAAAGAATACTAGCTAATACAATAAACAATATATTTCCTTCCTTTAAACCAACTTATAAGAGAGTGTTGGGTTTATTGAACAATAGTGTGGTGACTATAGATGAGTGTCTTAAGACTACATATGTTAATTCTAAATAGAAGAGTATGATCTATATGTGATAGCATAAGTATAAATTCATGCAACATAACATGTTAGCAAGAGGATACAGAATTTGAATTAGTCAGTCAGCAAATAATCAACCACAACATCATCTAAGACATGCAATAGAACATCAAGTCATGTAGCCACATAGGATCATCAAGCACTTTGAAATCAATAAAAGCTTTGAAGACAACGTGTCAAGTCCATCATACAAATGTCAACAAA
The DNA here is from genome assembly GCA_010110895.2 of Picea sitchensis. NCBI lineage: Eukaryota > Viridiplantae > Streptophyta > Pinopsida > Pinales > Pinaceae > Picea > Picea sitchensis. The sequence continues at coordinate 16,367 of SNQJ01S0141253.1, forward strand.
TATGATAATCCAATAAGCATTATGAAGACATTTGAAATCATCAGATCGGGAGGAATAATCGACACCCATCAAAAACAATCATCTATCAAGATAAAACCCCCAACTCCCTCAAAGTAGGCAAAGGGGTAACATTAGGCTCAAGCAGTAGAAGATTAGGCAATAGGATTAAAATTTTCGAAGGGAGTCCCTTTCCTTTTGCTAGTAAAAGAAAAAGTGAAGGGGGGTTGTTATGGCAACAAAAAATGGTGACACACTGGAAGAACCAATTATCTGTGTCAATAGAAAACTAGGGCCTATAATTCATATTTAAATTTTAAAGATAAGTTCAACAAACTGCAAACAATTTTCCAATAGTCATGGGTACGACAATGACACAAAAATTTTAAAATCTATAACCCAATATTTCTAGTACTTGTAATCTCACACACCCTTTTCAAAGAGCCAAATAATGAGATAAGTTCTTTAATTGGCTACACACTCCATATTGGTTTTGGTTTGACCATGAATTTTTACTTTTAAAACAAGCAAGCATCTACATAAGTGTGTTCCTCTTCTCTCTTTTCCTGGAATTTCTTAGCTGCCAGCGAGCATGCATAGCCCTGACGAAGTTGTCTCATTACCATACAAGCATAGCCCCGTTGCTAGTAGGCGTACATAGCCCTGACGGGTTTACTTGTACTTCCCACACTATTAATAGTGCTTTGAACTTCCCTTTTTTATTTCATAATATTCTCACCCTTTTATATTTTAGATATAGATATGCATATGCACATAGGGTGTGAAGGAAGTAGGGTTATACAAGAGTTGTTTTGATTTGTTGAGTAGATGTTATTCATTTTAGTTTAACCCACAGGTCTCCCCAAAAACCATCATAGTATTGGCCATTTATAAATGTGAAGTGAGTGGAGCTCAAAGAAAAAGATATATAGACACTTTCATATACTTATGGATTATTGTGGTACACTCATCAGGCACATGTGTTCCACCACAAATATCAATCTGTACCTATAGTTGAGAAATTTATAAATGTTCATTCAGATAGAGAACCCCATGCATCTTATGACTTGTAAGAAATTTCTCAAGTGTGTGACCAGAATTGGACCAGCCCCTTACTCAAATTTAAATATTAATTCTCAAGTAGGACTAAGAGTCAAATCAGCTCAGGGAAAAACCAGTAGTCAACTTAAAAGATGGAAGTACTATGTACAAGAAAAAAGTGAGGTTGAAATTAGAAGTCAAATTCATGAAAAAGAAAATTAAACTAAAATAACTCTAAAGCTAGAATGTGAGTCATCAAAAGAGAAAGGAAATTGGTTGAAAAATAAGAAGAAAACCCAACAGCAAGCAACAAATTTGTTGCAGCAACAATGAGAGTGTTTTTGGTGAAAACTCAAAAAATAAGCCAAGGGAAATAACCAATCAAGAAATGGTAACCATTTGATATCAAATCATGGAAAAACTCTGAGTTTTTGATCTAAAATGAAAACAAACCATATTACAAGAATTGATTATCTAGTGTAAAATATTTGTGACACAATTCTCCAATCCAAAATTCTTTCGTGAATCTATCAAAATGGGTTAGTGTAGATGCTTTCGGTCAAAAAATCAAAACCAATTACAAGAAACATCCACAAACCCATAAGCTCTCAAAATTACATGACATGAACAATTCCTTTGAAATTTGAAAATAATTCATCTCCAACCGGAGAAAATACATTTCGGATTTCTCACCAAAGTGCCATTTCTCTTTGCTACAAAATATAATCATTACTCACATAGATCCTAGTAATTCAACTTGATAGGAAAAGAAGAAAAATGGTGGAGTTATGGAGGTTATCACAACTTGATAGGGAAAAGAAGAAAAAATGACAGTTATGGAGGTTATCAAAAGAATCATTAAAATGACTCCAAACCTCTACTAGGTCAAAAATCAAAATGGGAATATATAGATGAGACAAAAGACATTTGTGATCAATTGTTAAGTTGGTGAAAATCTTGATTTATTAATCCAAAAATGTGGCAAAGAAATCTGAACATCCAAGTTTAGATTAACACTTCCCTATGTTGCCTTCATTTCAATAAAAAATATTTTGAGTTGTTAATCGCACAAGCCATTTCCCAATCTACATTACAAAATAGAATGGTGTGATTAGCTCTTAGACAATTAGGGAATAAATCCTCCTCTTAAATGATTGACTTATTAAAAAAAAAAAAAACTAAAAAGAAAAGGAAAGACCGAAACTTAAAATTAATCTTAAGCAAAGCATGTTAAGATAATGTAAAATTAAATTAAATGGGTTGTCATAAAACTCTATGTAAAGGCTCGTGTAGTCATCAAATATTCATCTTATGTTCATTTAGTTAATTTTCACAGCCTTGTCCCTGATAGATAAGCATTAGGAGTTTTCCCACATTATTCCCTTCAACACGATACTAAGGTCCAATGATTGTTGTGAGATGTGAATATCTGGACACAATGTCATGTTACTGAAATTAGAATTAATCAAATTAAGCCAGCAAGACTATAAGACTTCAATTGCAGTTATCTTCCAAAGATACCAAGAAGGATTGGCTCCGAGGTAATTTTCTGAAGAAGATATCAAAAAAATATTTAAATGGCCTCGTTATCCAGAATTGTCAAAAAATGCATCTAGACAGTGTGAATGAATGTCTCTTGTTGTTGTGTATGAAAGGAAGATTGAATGAAGAACTTTGCAAGATAAAAGATGAAACTCCTCTTTGAAAAACAAACTGAACAGAGCATAAGATATGTGTAGCCAGTGCCTAGAAATTAAAACTAAAAGTGCTAACAGAAAATAACTAAAACGAAATAAAAAAAATCAGCTAAATTCATTATGCTAAAAAGGTATAAACTGAAAAATCATGTTGGTTGAAAGTGATCAAAGAAAAGAGTCGATGTGAAAGAAAATATTTGAATAACTCCAAACCCAAGGAAAAATAATCATCTCAGGAGATTACAAGGATTTGGAGTGGCTTGAATTTCAAATGGGCATATTTTTAATACTCAGAATTTAAAATTAATGTGTATGGGACAACAAGATCAACACTCATAATAAGTTTCATCAAGCAAAATATTTTGGTTAGAATCATATTCATATGATGATTGGATATCTTTGAGTGCTAATTTTCATCCCAAGAGGAACTAAATAGTATCTTCATTTTAACATATTCCACTAGTAAGATGAAAACATGTTTGGACAAGATTTGACATGATGATCATGCATGAAATCAATGATCTAAACATTACCCAACACATGGAAAAAATTTGAGAATAAAATGAAGTAAATTTTTCCCCATATCAAAATTAAATTAAAAAATCCAATCAAGGGAAAATTAGTGGTCAGGCCTTTTGTTTCTCTCCACCTCTGTTGAGAATCCATTTATTGATCAGCCAACAATAATGAAAATAAAATGCAAGCAAAAAACTAATTAAAAACTAGAAAAAAAAACTAAACTATGCAAAGAAAGACACTCTAGTCTATTCTACCCTACTCCTATTCTACGCTACTAATGACTGAAAAATGAGTTGTGTAAAATCATAATGTTAATGTAGCCATCCAAGTAATCTCAATATTCCAGACATATGTTCAAGACAAAAGATTAGTGACAGATCTTGGAATAAGAATCGATTAAAAACATGAAAAATTAACTCATGATAAACTTTATTCACCATATTACAAATTTCATATTGATAATTCATGGGAAATGTATTCAAGTAAGATCTCTCCAACTATGCTTCAATTCTATCATAAAATGTACCATGACTATCATAGAGTTGATGGAGGGAGTTCAAAAGAAAGTATCATATCAAATGAGAATCGTGCATAGAATATGTGTAAAGTGTGCTCGATGGGAGAATCTTCATGCTAATAAAAAAAATTATCCATGAATACAAGACAAAAGAATAAGGGCCTAAATAACCATTGACATAGACCAAAGTGCCTCATTATCTTGGCAAGCCTCCCTAGACTCACACTTCAAGTAACCAACTACTTGAGATAGACTACTGAGATCATATGACATGTATGGGTTAGGACCAACAATGGTATGCGAGATAATTTTAAAACAATGGTGAGATCCACTAGTATTAACAATATTCAACAAAGGGATACTTGAACAAGGAAATTCACTATTTATCAAAAATGAAGAAGAAGAAGATATCCTTTGATACACATTTTCTATATAATTCTCTTCATCCCATGAAAAAGGTTAATAAGGGTTGGTTGTAATTAGTTCATGGGAAGAGGTTTTATCCCCTCTATCTTCCATACGCCTATCACCACCCTCAAGTACTTCAAAAAGGGTTGACCCCATTGAATTTATTTGAATAGAACAAGTGGGTTCATGCAAAGTTAAACCATTAAAAATATTAGGATATAAATGGAAATAAGTGGAAGAATTCAGAGAATGAAAAGCTTCTCTAGAACAAGAGAGATTTGTAGAAAGTGACTCCCTGAATGGTAGTTCCTCCTCTTTAAAAACATCGTTGGATGATTATGCATTGGGGGGTTGTATAATAGGCGTGGTTTTACAATCAACATGTTCTTCCTCCAAATGGTTCTCCTCTTCCAAGTTAAAAGTATATTGTTGAGATAAAAGAGGTGTGTCTTACATGTTTATCTCTTCTCCTAAAGTGAAAAAATCAGTGTGGTTGTCTTATTCCTGCACAATACAAAGATTTGAAATATATTTCATAGAATACTCATGGTTATAATCAGGGATCAAATCACAAGAGTCCTTAGAACAAGAAGTCTTAATAAATAATCCATCAGCAATAGGAAAACATTCTTTCTCTATGTCAAATATACAAGGAGAATTTGTAATAAAAAAATTGGAATGAAGAGGAATTAATTCCAAATTATCCATGTGTGAGGAATAATTCATTTTAAATGTGTCTATATTCTCTTCATTAACAAGATGATCATCTTTCAAGTTTTGCTCCATATCTCCCTCCTCCATTTCTTGTGGTGGRAAAGAAGAGAGAGGATAATGAGAGCCYGACATAACCATCGATGTGACCTGAAAAATATGAACTTGAATTTACAACACAACATGTCTCTTTTTTGTCACAAGGAAAGAAAGGGGGAATGGAGTGGTAAGAAAATACATRTGTATCTTCCAAAAAATAATTTTCTATYTGATCTATATCCCCTATAGTAAAGAAATATCCAGACATATGAAGTCCATCTAAACCATTAGCATTTTCAACGTTTTATTTAAATCCAAATCAGCATGTGAAGAAAGATTAAAACGTGGTTTAGATTCTTCATCCAGAGGTTTGCATGTTTCATTAATAAGATAAACTAAGCAGGAAATCAAATCATGGTTAGAGGGCCTATCATCCAAAGGAAACCTACAACAAAGATGAGTAAATATGACAAAAATATCTTCAAGGGATTCATCTACATTCTTCKTAAGCTCTAAAATTTCTTCACACAAATTATCATAATCATAATTCTCAAAAGCATGTAAAAAATCATGCATAAATTGTTCCYGTGTATGAATAGAGGCCTCCAACAAAGTCTTGYACAAGTTCTTAATCCGACCTGMAAAAGTGAGAGTGAACAACTTGCAAGTGGTATTTCTATCAGTAATATTGTGAGAACCACAAAATTTCCAAAAATTAAAATCATGTTCAGATCCATAGATTTCACTCTCGCCATCAAATCTAAGTTGTGACAAGAAATGTAAAATATTTATAGGAGGTTTGGGAGGTACAGTGAGAGAAAAAAACCTCCATAAAGGGATATGGGATGAAGCCATTAGTAAATTAAAACAAAATATTAATGCAAATTACTTCACATGCACAACTTGTCATCTGGCCCTCCTAGCACCATTTATATTGACGGTTCTTAATGGATAGTTAAGCAAATGAAGGAAAACGCTCGATGGCAGGTCCCAATCAAACCTCCTCTCATTTGGAGTAGTGTTTCCCACGAGTATATGGGCCTCGCTGCCACTCAAAATTAAAATAATAAAAAGGAGAAAGACAATGAATGACCCCCCAAAGAGTTCTAAATAATTCTAAGACTAATCTAACTAAAGGAAACTAATCTAATCTAATTACTTCTAATCTATCCCGTGAGAAAAAATAGTAGAATGAGTAAAGTGAAAGATAATATCTAGACAAAAGAAATAGTTCATGAAAGCCCATACATGTTAGCAAAATAATATTATAGAAATCGTCTCAAATAGTTGAAATGGAAAGATGTAACACCATCCCTGCACTCATAATAAATCACAACAGCATAAAACTTCTAGATACTAAGCACATAAATAGTTCACATGATCAATACCTAGAAACCTTAAACCAGAAATACAAGTGTAGAATAGTCCCACAAGCATTAATCATGACTTCAAAATTCCCCATGCTCTTTATTACTCATAAGTAAAAGTACCATCTTTTGTTACAAAGGGAAAAAGTCCTCTCACTATGCAATGAGTTATATTTTATAAGACAAGAGAGAAACTCTTCAATTCTCATGATTGTTCATTTCATTTTCTTTCTGTTTCTTTTCTCATATTTCAAAAATGAACATATGAGCATTAAAAGAGAAATGGAACAGACTCATGAGTCATTATTTTCGTCCTCAGATAGTTTACAAATGATATTCATTTAGAAAATAATCATTGCCTCTGTCCATTTGTGTTAGCTTTTGCTCCTTGAAATCTTTTGGGAATTTATGGATTATGCCTACTTATTAATATCCTTCCAACTTCTTCTCCTATATCGCATCTTTCTGTTGATCTATCATTGGCTCGATTTCGTTTCCCGTAGCTCAAGATATGATTGTTGAAGTCTGCATAGTTGGTTCTTCAATCAGATTTGGGTTTTATCTTTGTTTTTCATTTTTGGACCTTTTCCACTCTCAACCTACTAGATCTTGCTATCCCGACATTTTCTTCTCTACTCCATATTTCCATCGAGATCTTCTGGGTCTGATTTCATTGCTTGTACCTCCAGATATGATTGTTTGAAGTTGGTGTGAACAATTCCCCCCACCAAAAAAACAAAATCTGTGTTCTGTTGTTTTTCACATTTTCTGATGGTTTTTGTCAGCTATTAGGCCTGGATACCTATACCACTTCATTCCTCTGTCTGATACTCTTCTAATGAGGTATCACAAGCCTCATTCTAACACCTGAAGCAAAAGTTATGACCGTTTAAAAATCATCACTCAACAACCATTGATCAAGCTTGTGGATTAATCTGGACCACTAATTCTTGAGCCTGCAGAGAAAAAATTCCACGTGCATAATAGATCAACACATGGTGATGAGATGGCCTAATCCCTATGGATAGTTTGATTCGGCACCAAGGAGGTATGGGACACATGGCTTGCAACATAATCTTCTCCAATTCTCCCTTTTATTTTTTTGCTTCTTAAACATTAGAAGAATAATAAAATAAAATAAAAACTAACATTTTTTTTACATCATTTTACATTTATTTACAATTATAACAAAATTAACAAAAACTAATTACCCTAATCTCATGTAAAATTTTTAAAGAAAATTAAACTAATTACCCCCATTAACGAAAAATAAAAACTTCCAAGACTAAGATAAACAAAATAATAATAATTATCCTACCCCCGCTAGGTTTGAACCCGTGACCTCTAAGAAAGAAACATGCATTTTTTAACCATTAGGCTAATTCATATTGCTTGTTTATTTATTATACTAGAAACTATTAATACACAAAAAAAACAAATAAATTAATAAAAAGAAAATAAAATTAAAGAAATAAAATAAGAAACCCCAAAAAAAAGAACAATAGAATACATGCCCCACGACACATGGAAAAGTGTGTCAAATAATTTATTTGGTCAGAGTTAGGTAGTTAGAGTGGATGGAGCTATGTGAGCTCATCGACTCCGATGGCCTATCAAAATGGATCCATTTTGATGGGCCATCGGAGTGATAGCTCATCAGAGTGGATAGGTCACGTAATACTCCACCACTCCAACGGCTATCATCTGATAGCTCATGGGGAGAGTTGATCTATATATATATACTTATTTTTATTATACAATTTGTTTTTTAACCTTTTTTATTATTATTAGAATAACATTAGATCTAGCCCCCTCTTTTGACACTTTATTTATTTCTTTATTTATTTTATCATTATTTAAAATTCCCATAAAAATATTATGATTTTCAATGTATTTGGGGAATGACAGTTTGAAAAACAAGTTAAAAAAAATCATTTCCATAAATTCCTATAATATAGGGTTCCTATTTTCTAGGAAATCCCTATATTATAGGGAGACCTAGAAAATAGTACAAAAGCACATTACATCATAGGTCTTAGTTACATGATTTGTTTATTTAGTGTGAATTATTTTGTCCGTGTAAAAAGAAATAAAAAACAATTTACAAAGAATAAAATAATGAAATTAATTAAAATAAAATAAAATAATTTACATGAAACCAATAAAATAAAAATAAAAATATTTACGGGGGAAACCCTAGTCGCAGACGCTCGTTACTGTTTACCT
>SNQJ01S0141254.1:0-24888 GCA_010110895.2 Picea sitchensis
ATTTTGGTTTTATACACTATTACTTGTTATATATATATGAGAAACTTTGCAAATTTGTGTATAATGGTTTGGAATCTGGATTCACATGGATGCACATGAATATATATGAGAAACTTTGAAAATTTGTGTATAATGGTTTGGATTCACATGGATGCACATGAATATGTATTTATTTTTCAAAAATTTGAATATTTTATGTATTTTTAGTGACCGGTTTTTTGATATGGTTTTTTTCCGGTTCCGGTTCGGTTCCAGTTTTTGGAGTCGACCGGTTCAATGACCGATTCGGTTCTAGTAACATTGGTATCAAAAATAATTCCGCAGCCTAATGTAAACTATGTTGAGGAGGACTTAGGAGTGTACTCCATCTTTGTAGGTGAGGATAACACTACCCTGGAACAAATTGACATGAAGGATGGAATGTGGCATATGCACTTTGATGGCTCATTCTCCAATGAAGGTAATGGAGCTGGCATTATCTTGTACTCACATGTAGGTAGAATTCACAACTTTTCCTATAGGTTAGAGTTTTCTTGCACAAACAACGTCACTGAATTTGAAGCATTATTGTTAGCCATTGAAAATGCCTATAATTTGGGTTCTGGATACCTTACAATTTTTTGGGACTCTGAGCTTGTTGTGAACCTTGTACGTAAAATATATTATCCTAGAAACAATTTAATGAAATGCTACACCCAAACTCTTTGGGCGCTTATCTCGAACTTATTATCATTTAACATCACTCATGTTAAAAGGGAACAGGTGGTTCGATTCTTGGGGATCAACATCAAAATGAATGGAAAATAAAATCCCTCTAGGCCCTCTGTTCCAGTTTCCCCTTCCTTTGTTATTTACTCCATGGCTTCCCCTACTAAAGAAACTCATCCTATAGAAGAAGTTCGAAAGACAACAAGCAATCTGTAAAGGAAGTAACAGTTTAGATGGTGGTTTTGAAAGGTGAAAATTGATTGAATTGTAGAGGTGTGAACATAGATATGGTTGATTCTTTGTTTTGATTTATTTTTATATGAACAATATCCATATTGTTTCCCTGTCATTCTACCACTTTTCGCTCATTATATTCCCTTCATAATCCCAATTTCATTTTGACATCCATGTTCTGTAAAATAAATTTAAAAAGGTTTGTTGGTATTTTATTACACAGTTAAATTATTTAATTAACTGTTGAGCAGTTTTTGTGTATTTATCCCCTATCATTATACCACCTTTCACTCATTATACTCCCTCCATAAGTACCATGAACCTAATCACCCCCTGGTCACTTGGTGATTATTAAATGGTTTGTTATGGATGGATTTGCATGTATCTTGTGTCAATTTATGAGCCAATTTTTTATTCATGGAATCAGAATGTCATGCATGGTTTATTAAGGGCTTAGTTACTCATGAAATTTTGCTACAGGATGATTTTATTCAGTAGGGGCAGCCTGTTGACGGGCGAAATTGACCGCTCGTCAACTGGAAGAGTGAATCCGGTCCGGGGTTGTCTATTTAACCCAAGTCGTTTGGATTAATTCACTCCGACGGGTTTAGCGGCTCTGTTGACCGATCTAAATTCTAAAGAAAGCGAAAAAAAAAACTAAAGGAAATACAATAACTTAATAAATAACAATCACTGAAATCTATATGTACATCTCAAATATGTATAGTTTATTTAAATAATATATGTATAGTAATTCTATATACAATCTGTACAAATCACGAGTTTTAATCTAAACCCATAAAAATCGAATGTAAATTGGTCCCTTTAACAACAATGATAAAGAAAGTGAAAATACTATCTAATTTTTTTGGTTTGTTTTCTTAGATGTATACACTCATGAAATCAAATATTAAACTGCCTAATTGAACAGAAAATAATAGATAGTAGAAAATGTTCTATATATAGAAAACTTCTATATTCAGCAAGCTAATGAAATCAAATAACATGCTAACCTGTTATTGCATCCAATGTCTGTTTAATATTGAATATCTAGCCACCTTTATCTGAGAAGTGAACCTGCAACAGATCTTGAGATTGCTCCGAATAAATGCGAAACAATAATGCTGGAGATTGAATTATAATAACAGAACATATCATAGATACAGTCACAGTAATCTTATGATTTGCAAGTAGCTACGATGAGATAATTCTTCTTGTAAGAACTTGCATGTAAACATTCAACTGAAATTAGAGATAAATCTCTTAATTTAAATTGTATAGATGATCACTGTGTGTTATATCTGAAACACGAGATATGGACAGCATATATAAATTGAATCATATCAACTTGCAATAAACCATGATGACAAAAGCAATCACAATCTATTATCAAATTGAAATAAACATAACTTGAATGAAAACATCATATAGAAAAGCTAAAGCTATAACGTGCATTATATTCCATTCAAGTCTATGATAAAACGCCCATACTCTTGCCCCAGGATAATATGATTGCAATGTTTACAAAATGATATGTTTATATAGGTTTTAGGAAACATAACTGTTTCCTGTTCATAAGATCAAATTGGTTTCAAAATAAAGGGGGATGCAACCACCCTGATTTCACTAGATATCAAAAAACTACCAATAGTCTAATTCTGTTTATTCAAAATACATAATAGATATGGCTGGGAGATCTCAAAAGTGCCTCATATCATCTTTGAAATCATGGGCTCCTTAATTATCCTGAAAACAAAAGAAAATAAGAAGATCTCATATATGTTTTCTGTCATCAAATCAAACAATTCGAATTTTCTTAACTGGCTATAGAATCTTGCGATTCTGTAGCTAGTTATAATAGCAAATGCAATCTTATTTTATTGAATAAATAAAATAGTTTATTCAATCAAACCAAATATCCTAACTTAAGAATGACAATAATCATGCTAACAAAATCATACCTCTAATCATAAAACCAAATCATATCAAGAAACTTTGGAGTTAACGATAGTTGTAGCTGCCTCTACGTTTTTGAAAATCACATGACCTGTAGTTTTCAAACGCTTCTCCTTCCCTTGGACGATGGATTCAAGCCTGTTGTTTTCATTTGTTAACATATCAACCTGGTCTCTCAAAGACTTGACCCATGATTGTAGAAATGGGACATCGGTATAGTATCTGTCGATCCACGATTGGCACACATCACATTGTGACTGTAAGGAGTTTGCATTAGAACGAACAACATTACGGGTCATAGAATCCTCCATGTGGATGGTAGATTTATCACAGAGCTGGATACCAGGAAACTCTGGGTTGTCCTTTAGACAAGGAGGCAAATTATTAACATAGTTATAGGGTCGGTCAGGGTATAGCCCGAATGACACAGGATCTTCTTTAGCAAGGAATTTGTCAATTTCTGAGTCTAAGCTTTCGCTCACTTCAATCATGCTTATTGTGTCTGTACGAGGGTTTGTTTTATTTCAAAGACTTCGAGAAATTAACCGACCAGCTCTTTTGTTTTTGAAATTGACATCAACACTAACTTTTAACTTCTTTCCTGTAGGTTTCTTCACAGTTTTAATATAATCCTTTGGATGTGTAACCGGTTGACTGTCCTATTGAATGACCTTAGGGTAGCTTGAAGGTTCGTTGTTAGGGGAAAAATCATAAGCCAGGGGAGATGGAAGAGAGGCAGTCAGGTTCACAAGGGTTTCCTCAACGACTGTCTTATCTACTTCTCCCAACTCAGGGTTACCAAAACCATTTTGCGTAATGAACGGATCCCAATAGTCATTTTGTGACTCTAACTGATGCATGAGGATGATTTTAATCAGGCCATGATGAAAAAGACTTGAATCTGACCTCTATTTCCTAAATCTTTTCCCTATTTTATACAGACTTCTGAGTAGGTAATAAGGCATATTCAACAGAAAACCAATAAAAATCATAAGCAGGCATAAATGATATAGGAAAACAAGTCTGAATCGTCCCTCACATGTGATGAATTGCTTCAATACAACAAGAAAATCATGCCACCTATTTTTCAAGAACGAAATTGGCATACCTCTATCACAGCTGGTTATTTTTCGTGAGGTAAACATTAAAGTCCAAGGGACTTCCTCCACTTTCGCATTTTTGAACCATTTCTGACCAACCGCTGGCAATCTCGTGGCTTGACTTAGGAACTCTTCGGTTACTTCCAATTGCACATCACCGATTTTTTCCCTACAACCATCAAAGGTTAAGGCAAACTCTTGGGCGACCTAAAGATTAAAACCCTGAAACTTTTTGATGAAAATATGCCAACCATTCCTTTCCAAATATTCCCTAGCATTATCTTATGAGAGCAAGGTTTGGATGCCGTTCGGTTCAACCCTTACCACCGGAGCCATACTAAACGGATGGGTAATTAACGCACAACACACAGGTAGGGTTTGCAAAAACGAAACAGAGCCATAGTCCTGAGCTTTATCAATACATGCTGTGATGATTCAAACGATGGGCAAGGTGTTTAATCAAAACACGTGTGAAGAGTTGTGTGGAACCCAAGACCATGCTAAGGAGTAATGGCAACCTGTACATTGTATGCCACCTTGGTATTGCGTACATGCTAGGACCAAAGTACTCTGAAAACATAAGTGCGCGCATCATATTTTTATTACAAAGTTGGGTAAAAGAATAATCAAAATTTTTGTGAAAGAAATGTGATGAAAGATCAAACCAAAATCAATACAAACAATATCAAATGGTGGGGCCTTTCATTTGTCAAGACTATCAATCTCTTGGTCATGTTTATGAGTTGACAGGGTGAAAAACACAACAGGGTGATACCTTCCTGGCAAAGAATCGAACTCCATATTAAATAAACCATTTGCCTTCACTGAAAATTTAAAACAAAATGGTAACGATAGTTGCAAGTTTTCATGCTTTCAGTTATGAAAACGAAGCATGAATAGATGATAGGTAAAATGCGACAATTTACAACTGTCGTTTAGAGAAATGCTCATGAAGAGTAATAAAATTTCATAGACCCTGTGTAGGCAGCTTATAAAAATATATATATATATATAATCGCTGCCAATAATGGCGACATGCTAGGAGAAGCAGTTATCTCTGTCATACGAACAAGTTCAGGTTAGAATAATCAGAAAAACCTTGAATCGAAAACAATCGAAAACAATTGAAATTTTTTTTGAGCATCTCAAATAATTATAACACAATCCAGTTTCAGACAACTTTTATTTTTAAAGAAACGAAAACTGGTGACAATCTTAGCAAAAGAGGGCCACGATGTTAAGTTAAAATCTTCAATACTGTTGACAAGGTCGTTGCTACCAGCATGCATCCATAGCCTCAACAAGGATGTCAATTAACCCACTATGATATCTGTATCCTGTCAAGAAATTCCATATCAAAACGAAGGACGTTTAAGGTCAAAACAGAATCCATATCTAAGAATTTTCTTTTACCTGACATTGCTTCGCTACCAGCGGGCCTGTTCAGTACCCCGGTGAAGTTATCTTGGCGTCATGCATGCATTTACCCGCTACCAACAGACCTGTTCAGTGTCTCGACGGGTTTACAAGCACTTCCCACAGCTCTCTGAAAGTTTATATTATAGTTTTTAAAGATATTCAATAGAGCGGGGTGACGCTAAAAATTCTAGTTCTTTAACACATCTTGATATGTCACAGACCTTGATTTTTTTTTTTTAGCTATCCTTCATCAAGATCTAGAAATAGTTTATTAATAAAATTGACTTTCAAGAACAGGGAGACATTGTTGAGTTGTTCTCTTAAAGAACAGGGACAGCATAAAAAAGGATTTTTATAGATGGTCGTGAATACTTTCAATTGCAGATTGAAACCAAGAAAGCACTTTTCAAACAAAAAGACATATTTAACAAGGCTACAATTTCAGAGAAATACAACAATTGATGTTTTGACAACTTTCAGCAGTCATTTTCAAGGAGAAGTTTTTATGTTTTCTTTGTCTGAGCTAGCCCGTGGTGCAGGCATATGTGTTTCAAAAGAAAGGCCGATAAGCAGAAATGAGAACCAAAACAAACTAGAAAATAAAAACAAACAACAAGTAAAACAAAACAGAAAATATTTATAAAGGGTGTATGGGAGCATCATCAGGTAAAGTACTTTTTTAGAGCTTGGCCATTCACCGGGAAGGTGTCTGGCTGCCCCTCTAAATTTTGTAAGTGAAAGGAACTAGGACCCAATTTCTCAGCAATTAAAAATGGTCCCAACCACAAGTTTTGAAACTTAGTATGCTCTCCTTTTCCCTCATGAGGTTTGTCCCACTTTAGGACAAGGTTACCTACCTCAAAATTTCTGTCAGAGGCAGAATTGGAATCGAACCAATTTTTAACAATGAGTTGATGTTGATCCAATTTTCGTTTTGCTTGAGCCCTTACTTCCTCTAACTTTAACAAAGAATTAATTCGACTCTCCAAGGGGGGACAGTCTTCTTCCTATACCTTCTGCGATAACTGTAGATATGGAAGAAGGACATGCGGTGGAAGAATCGCTTCCCTACCGTAAACGAGAAAGAAAGGTGAGTTACCCACAACAGTTTTAGGAGTTACTCTGTCAGCCCAGATTGCGTTCAATAGTGCGTTATGCCAGTTTTTATGGTTTTCGGAGACCGTTCTCTTGATAATTTTGATCAGATTTTTATTAGTTGATTCCTCCAAACCATTGCCTTGGGGGTAATAGCTGGCAGAGTACTTTAATTTAATTCCTTTTTCTAGAGTGAAATCACTCATTTCAAGAGACGAAAAATAGGAAGCATTTTCAAATACTAAGCATTCAGGAATACCAAAACAAGTGATGATATTTGAATTCATAAAGGATATCACTTGGCTAGTATTTACAGCTTTTAATGGGGCAGCCTCGGACCACCTGGTGAAATAATCTGTGGCTGTTATGATATATTTATGTTGCTGTGAGGATGTCGGATTGATTGGACCTATAATATCCAGGCCCCACTGCTGAAAAGGGGAGTCTACCGAGACTGGTTGCAATGGAATGTTGGTTTCTGTATCCGTCCAGATGCTTTTTGACAAATCACACACTTGCGGCATAAGGCACGAGCGTCTTTGAAAAGGGTAGGCCAGTAATAACCTAATCTTAATACTTTTTGGGTGGTGGTGTCTCCACTGAAATGCCCACCAGCTTCCCCTACATGTAACTCCAATAGGACTTTTCCTGCTTCATCTTTTTCAAGACAGTGCATAAGTATTCCACCGAAATTTTGGTGAAACAAAATACCATTAACCAACTGAAAAGAAGCAGATTTTAATCTTAGTGCTCTCCTTTTTGGGGGATCAAGGTGACGGGGAGCTGATCCATGTATAAGACAAAATTTGATGTCGTCGTACCAGGAACTAACAAGGTTTTGTGCACAACAGATTTGATTTTGATGGTGTTGATCTCGATTTAACATATCAGTTTCATTTTGCTGTCCTATAGCTGAATCGACGACCAACTTGCATAAACTTTGGCCTCTAACAATTTGTGCTGGGGTGATTTCTATGTCATACTCTTGTAAGGACGTGACCCAGTTTGCCCTTTTTTCACCTAGTTCTTTCTGTACTAACAAATTTTTGACAGCTGGGTAAGGGACAATGATTTTCATCCTAGATTTCAATAGATAAGATCGAAAGTGTTTTACTTTAAAAACAACATAAGCTTGTTGATCTACTGTTGGGTAATTAAGTTCTACTCCCTTGAAGGCTGATCTCATAAAGGCAATTGGGACTTCGTTGTTTTCAACGTTCTTTTGAGTTAGGACAGCAGCGTAAGATCGGTCAAAGGCAAACATGTAGAGGGTCAAGTCTCGCGAAAAATCAGGGCTCCTTAGAGAAGGAGCGTCTATTATGGCCTTTTTTATTGAATCAAAATCCTGACTTTCTAAAGGTCCCCAATGGTATTGTACATCTTTTTTTATTAAGTTTTGTAATGGTCTCACCATTTCTGAAAAGTTGGGGACGAATCTCCTAACAAAGTTTATCTGTCCTAAGAAAGATTGCATGGACTTTTTTGATGAGGGAGGGGGCAGTTTCGAAATGACTTGGGTCCTTTCAGGGTCAATAATCATCCCTTCATTTGATACAATGAATCCGAGGAGCTTACCTTGTTCTACTGCGAAGACATATTTTTTAGGATTTAAAGAAATGTCGTACTTACGACATCGCTGTAGAACAGATCTTAAGTGAGCTAGATGATCTCCTTTATTTTTTGAGAAGATAGTGACATCATCTAGGCAAACTACTATGGATTGATTGATTAAGACACAGAAAGCAATATCCATCACTCTCTGAAAAGTGGCACTAGCGTTTATGAGCCCAAAGGGCATCTTTCTATAAGCGTAGGTGCACCATGGGGTATGGAAAGTAGTTTTGAGCTGGTCTGGGGGAGACATAAGGACTTGGTTATACCCTGAAAAACCATCCAACAAGGATAATCTTTCAGAGCTAGATACTTGTTGAAGGATCTGCTCCATGGGAGGGACATGGTAGTTGTCTTTATCAGATGCTCGGTTAAGATTTTGGAAATCGACACATAGTCGGATTTCACCACTCTTCTTTCTGACAGGGACAATATTAGAGACCCATTGTGTGTGCTTTACTGGGAAGATTATTTTAGCGTTTAGGAGTTTGTTTAATTCCTTCTTGACTATTGGTTCGAGTTTTGGGTGCATTTCCTTAACTTTTGTTGAAAAGGTTGGGTCTAGGGTTTCATGGGAATAATGTGTTGTATGATGTTAGGATCAAAGGTTTTTAGGTCGTCATATGTCCAGGAAAAAACATCTTTGAATTCCTTAAACAACTTAATAAATTCTACCTTTTCTTACTTAGAACACCCCAACCCTAAATTGATGCACTGTGGGTTGTCTTTAGTTCCCAAATTTACTTTTTCATGTGTCAAGGAAGAACTATTCGTTTTACAATTCACTGATTTTATGAACTTATCGTGAAGATCATAAAAATTTTCTAATCTAACCACAGATTTTGGGATAGAGTTTACCATGTCTGATGCAGATTCCGGGGATCTCGGATCTGGTATTACCATAAATTCGTGAAGATTTTCGTCATGGGTACCTTCATCGATCACTGCGCCCTGGAAATTTTCTTTTATATGTAGAAAACTGATGATCTGTTGATCATCATCGAAGACTCTCCAATTTGTGATGTTATCCGGGATGGACGGTCTGAACAACAATTTGACGAAAAATGCATTCGGAGATAGGCCTTCTGCAGGAATTTATTTTGAAGTGATGTTAGCTAACAAATCAGCTTCAGAATTATTCAATCTAGGAATAGAATTTATGTTAAACACAAAAAACTTGTTCATCAAATTCCATACCTCAGTCTAATAGATTTTTAGGTGCGGAGATAAATAGTGGATAGAATTTTTTACCTGTCTAACCACTATTTCTGAATCACCAAAAATAGTCAAATTCTGAATGTTTAAATCTAGTGCTTTTTTGAGACCTTGCAGGAGTGCCTCATATTCGGCCGTGTTGTTTGTACATTCGAATTCTAACCGGCAAGCAATCAAAGTCTTGTTACCTGCTGGATCAATGAGCACGCACCCTGCACCAGCTGCTTCCTTAGATTTTGACCCATCGAAGTAAAGAGACCATATTGGATTTTCGTCAGGTGCATGTGACCACTCAGAGAAGGATGTTGACTGTGTGCATGTCATAATTTTAGATTGTTGTTCCGGGTCAGTGATGGTAGAAGTTTTGGCCATGAAATTGTCGAAAAAAGTGTCCATCCCCTGTATTTCAAGCAAATTGGCAGAAGCAGTGAATGGTTCATTGGGATCGTTTATATCAGTTACCATTAACTTAAGATAGCGTTCACGATTTACCTTGATTCTGTTAGGCTTTCCATTCTCGGGAAGCCACAAGTGAGACCAATCCATTACAAAATAGCCATGTAATTGTTCTGACCAATCTCTACTTAAAAAAAAACCATATACTTCTGGGATATCTACAACAATGATATCAATCACTTGATGGAATTTAGGATTACATGATAATATGATAAGCACATTTTTTAATTCGCCTATCACTTTAACACTAGTTCGATCAAGCTGGATAATTTTCAAGCTAGACGGTTGAACTTCGGCATTAATTTTTTGACAGACAGACCAAGGCATTACATTAGATGATGCACCTGAATCTACCATACAGTTATGTACATTCCTATTGAAAATTTCAAAAGTCAGCAAAAAGGGAGGGAAATTTCTGCGAGTATTAACAGTAGTAGTTTGTTGTTTTTTAATCGCAGCCCCTGAAACTAGTTTATCTACATTTGTTACATTATTTACAGGAAGGTCTCTTTTATCATGAGGTTCGGATGTCATTTTGGTGGAGGCATTTTGAGGAGTTTTGGGGCTGTTTTCAACAACTTTGTTGCTGTTTGGATTGTTGTTTTTGCTGTTTTCCGCAATATTCTGCAACATCTTTTGCAAAAGAAAAGGGAATTTTAATAATTCGTAAACAGAAATGTTAGCCCTAAGTTTTTTCAGATCCTCAATCAAATCGTAATCTAAACTTGGGGCTATTGAATTATGTTTTGTCTCAATTGATTTATACTGTTTTGGAGGTGTATTAGTTACAATTTCAAAAGAAGAATTATTTTCTCTCTTGCTCCTGGTATTGTAAGGATGCACTGTTTCGAAATTAGCTTGAAAAATGCTATCCGAAAAATGTCCGAAAATGTTTAGAGAGGATTCATCTTCTTCTACTGTCTCTTGTTCAGCTACTTCTTCAGGAATCTCGGGAGGAATCAAGTTATCATGTGCTTCTAGAAACGTTTGAATAACAAATTGTAAGCTTTCTAGATTTAGGCCTTCAGAATTTGAGTTAGGTCAGTTTGTGGGAAAGGGCTTCCTAAAAGGGGGTTTGTAAGGCCCTTTGCTCGAAGAAGCTTCTTCAGCCAACCTTTTCAAATCTATAACTTGATTGGATAACTTCTAAATGACTTTCTGTAAGTTTTCTAGATCTGAACTCTCTGGTTTAGCTTTGTTTTGGGGAGGTCTAGGAAGGATTTCAATTTTCTTCTTGGAGGATGAACTAGTCTCTATCTCGTTACAGGTATTGTCTTTTAAGCTGAGAATATCTTTCCCAATTTGTCTCGTCGCTTCGAAGGCTTCTAACAATGTGGCTTTCTTGGACATCTTTACCCAAATGGCTATGTTTTGATGTAAGGCTTTCGTGTAGTATGCGACAATAAGATTTTCGACAGGCATCGAATCCGTGAGGATTCAGTTCTTTAGTGTTAGGAACCTTTGATTAAAGTCTTTTATCTTTTCTTTGGGGTTCATTTTTAAACTAGAAAGCTCCATGACTAGAACTTCAAGAGACTTGTCGTCTCTGAATTTCTCAAGGAAACAGGACCCGAATTTATCCCATGACACGATGGTGTGGGGTTGTTGGGAAAAGTACCAGGTAGAGGAATTGCCTTCAAAGGTGTAGGGAAAAAACCTACATACTATGTCTTCGTGTTCAACACTACGGAGCCTAATGGATAGCATAATTTTTTTGATATGATCTTCAGCAATCTGCTTGGAGTCTGGGTCAAATTTAGGGAGCCATTTCTCCAGGTGTTTAGGTAAAGGATGTTGGGGCCTAGGTATGGCCACTACATCTTGGTCGAGCCAGGGTTTGGCGAGATTGTTCAGATTGGCCATAGGTGTGGGTGGTGTCAAAGGCTGAGATGAGGAACTACCTTCATCTAAGGATTCTTCTCTAGAAGAAGAAGGAGATGAAGGGAGCGGTGATGGTGGAATACCAGATCCTCCTGCTGCAGGAGTGAGGATATGATCTAGATCCGTAGGGTTTAAGGTAAGATCGGTACCTTCAAGTTTCTCTCTGATATCAGAGAAGTCTAATGGTTGGTTCAAAGGCCAACCTGGTTGTCTGATACGGGCCAAGGTACTGTGCGTTCTTATGAGGGATTGACGAACAATTTCTTGTATGTCGCCCACTGGGGGGTTTGGAGTTACTGGTTCAACGGTGATTCGAGGATTGTCGTTTTATGTGGTTGTTGTTTGAGGGACAATGTTGTTGTCTGAATGAATTCTAGTTACTATAGGTGAGCGGGTAGGTGGGGGAGGAGTCTTGCGACCTCCTCATGCCATTAATAGTTTTCAGGCCCTCCTTCTAGTGCCATTTGTTGACGAGCGAAATTGACCGCTCGTCAACTGGAAGAGTGAATCCAGTCCGGGCTTGTCTAATTAACCCAAGCCGTTTGGATTAATTCACTCCAATGAGTTTAGTGGCTCCGTTGGACGATCTAAATTCTAAAGAAAGTGAAAAAAATAACTAAAGAAAATACAATAACTTAATAAATAAAAATCACTGAAATCTATATGTACATCTCAAATATGTATAGTTTATTTAAATAATATATGTATAGTAATTCTATATACAATCTATACAAATCGCGAGTGTTAATCTAAACCTGTAAAAATCGAATGTAAATTGGTCCCTTTAACAACAATGATAAAGAAAGTGAAAATACTATCTATTTTTTTTGGTTTGTTTTCTTAGATGTATACACTCATGAAATCAAATATTAAACTGCCTAATTGAACAGAAAATAATAGATAGTAGAAAATGTTCTATATATAGAAAAATTCTATATTCAACAAGATAATATAGATGTTATTGCATCCAATGTCTGTTCAATATTGAATATCCAGCCACCTTTATCTAAGAAGTGAACCTGCAACAGATCTTGAGATTGCTCCGAATAAATGCGAAACAATAATGCTGGAGATTGAATTATAATAATAGAACATATAATAGATACAGTCACATTAATCTTATGATTTGCAAGTAGCTACGATGAGACAATTCTTCTTGTAATAACTTGCATGTAAACATTCAACTGAAATTAGAGATAAATCTCTTAATTTAAATTGTATAGATGATCACTGTGTGTTATATCTGAAACACGAGATATGGACAACATATATAAATTGAATCATGTCAACTTGCAATAAACCATGATGACAAAATCAATCACAATCTATTATCAAATTGAAATAAACATAACTTGAATGAAAACATCATACAGAAAAGCTAAAGCTGTAACGTGCATTATATTTCGTTCAAGTTTGTGATAAAATGCCCATACTCTTGCCCATGGATGAGATGATTGAAATGTTTACAAAATGATATGTTTATATAGGTTTCAGGAAACATAACTATTTCTTGTTCATAAGATCAAATTGGTTTCAAAATAAAGGGGGATGCAACCACCCTGATTTCACTAGATATCAAAAAACTACCAACAGTCTAATTCTGTTTATTCAAAATACATAATAGATATGGTTGGGAGATCTGAAAAGTGCCTCATATCATATTTGAAATCATGATCTCCTTAATTATCCTGAAAACAAAAGAAAATAAGAAGATCTCAGATATGTTTTCTGTCATCAAATCAAACAATTCGAATTTTCTTAACTGGCTACAGAATCTTGTGATTCTGTAGCTAGTTATAATAGAAAATGCAATCTTATTTTATTGAATAAATAAAACAGACTAATCTTAATAATAAAAACAGTTTATTCAATCAAACCAAATATCCTAACTTAAGAATGGCAATAATCATGCTAACAAAATCATACCTCTAATCATAAAACCAAATCATATCAAGAAACTTCGGAGTTAATGATAGCTGTAGCTGCCTCTACGTTTTTGAAAATCACATGACCTATAGTTTTCAAATGCTTCTCCTTCCCTTGGATGATGGATTCAAGCCTGTTGTTTTCGTTTGTTAACATATCAACTTGGTCTCTCAAAGACTTGGCCTGTGACTGTAGAAACGGGACATCGATATAGTATCTGTCGATCCACGATCGACACACATCACATTGTGACTGTAAGGAGTTTGCATTAGAACGAACAACATTACAAGTCAGAGAATCCTCCACGTGGATGGTACATTTATCACAGAGCTGGATACCAGGAAACTCTGGGTTGTCCTTTAGAC
This sequence comes from Picea sitchensis, assembly GCA_010110895.2. Lineage (NCBI taxonomy): Eukaryota > Viridiplantae > Streptophyta > Pinopsida > Pinales > Pinaceae > Picea > Picea sitchensis. Next base: position 13,967 of record SNQJ01S0141254.1, read on the forward strand.
AAGGAGGCAAATTATTAACATAGTTATAGGGTCGGTCAAGGTATAGCCCGAATGACACATGATCTTCTTCAGTAAGGAATTTGTCAATTTCTGAGTCTGAGCTTTCGCTCACTTCAATCATGTTGATCGTGTCTGCATGGGGGTTTTTTTTATTTTGAAGACTTCGAGAAATTAACTGACCAACTCTTTTGTTTTTGAAATTGACATCAACACTACCTTTTAACTTCTTTCCTGTAGGTTTCTTCACAGTTTTAATACAATCCTTTGGATGTGTAACCAGTTGACTATATTATTGAATGACCTTAGGGTAGCTCGAAGGTTTGTTGTTAGGGGAAAAATCACAAGCCAGAGGAGATGGAAGAGAGGTCGTCGGGTTCACAAGGGTTTCCTCAACGACTGGCTTATCTACTTCTCCCAACTCAGGGTTACCAAAACCATTTCGCGTAATGAACGAATCCCAACAGTCATTTTGTGACTCTAACTGATGCATGAGGATGATTTTAATCAGGCCATGATGAAAAAGACTTGAATATGACCTCTGTTTCCTAAATCTTTTCCCCATTTTATATAGACTTCTGAGTAGGTAATAAGGCATATTCAACGGAAAACCAATAAAACTCATAAGCAAGCGTAAATGATATAGGAAAACAAGTCTGAATCATCCCTCACATGTGATGAATTGCTTCACTACAACATGTAAATCATACCACCTAGTTTTCAAGAACAAAATTAGCATATATCACAGCTGGTTACTTTTCATGAGGTAAACAATAACGTCCAAGGGACTTCCTCCACTTTCGCATTTTTGAACCATTTCTGACCAACCGCTGGCAATCCCATGGCTTGAATTAGGAACTCTTCGGTTACTTCCAATTGCACATCACCGATTTTTTCCCTAGAACCATCAAAGGTTAAGGCAAACTCTTGGGCGACCTGAAGATTAAAACCCTGAAACTTTTTGATGAAAATATGCCAACCATTCCTTTCCAAATCTTCCCTAGCATTATCATATGAGAGCAGGGTTTGGATGTCGTTCGGTTCAACCCTTACCACCGAAGCCATACTGAATGGATGGGTAATTAACGCACAACACACAGGTAGGGTTTGCAAAAATGAAATAGAGCCATAGCCCCGAGCTTTATCAATACATGCTGTGATGATTCAAACGATGGGCAAGGTGTTTAATCAAAACACGTGTGAAGAGTTTTGTGGAACCCGAGACCATGCTAAGGAGTAATGGAAACCTGTACATTGTATGCCACCTTGGTATTGAGTACATGCTAGGACCTAAGTACTCTGAAAACATAAGTGCGTGCATCATATTTTGATTACAAAGTTGGGTAAAAGAATAATCAAAAGTTTTGTGAAAGAAATGTGATGAAAGATCAAACCAAAATCAATACAAACAATATCAAATGGTGGGGCCTTTCATTTTTCAAGACTATCAATCTCTTGGTCATGTTTATGAGTTGACAGGGTGAAAAACACAATAGGGTGATACCTTCCTGGCAAAGAATCGAACTCCATATTAAATAAACCATTTGCCTTCAATGAAAATTTAAAACAAAATGGTAATGATAGTTGCAAGTTTTCATGCTTTCAGTCTTGAAAACGAAGCATGAATAGATGATAGGTAAAATGCGATGATTTACGACTGTTTTTTAGAGAAACACTCATGAAGAGTAATGAAATTTCATAGACCCTGTGTAGGCAGCTTATAAAAATAATAATTATATAATCGCTGCCAACACAGCCATGGAAGAAATAACAAAGGAAGGGGAAACTGGAACAGAGGGTCTAGAAGGCCTATATTTTCCATTCATTTTGATGATGATCCCCAGGAATTGAACCAGTTGTTCCAAGCTGGGTTCTTTAACTGGATAGGGCAAGGAATAGTACAACCTCGACTAGAGAGACCCCCGTTCTAGCCTCAAAATTTCCCTAGAATTTCTGAGCCTCCTCATGTGTCCTTGCAACTATAAGTCTCTGCAAATGATGGATGGAAAGAGATTTTCAACCCAGTTGTCTCTCACCATCATGGCTAGCCCAATTTGTCATTGCCTCGTCCACCACCTGTCAATCCTAATGTTCATATTTCCCATGTTGATTCACCTATCCAATCTTTGTAAATGTGTTGAACCTGCACACTAGATATATATCTATAAAATACCACACACATTTGGATAGATAAGTTGAGAAATAAGAAGCAAGAGAGAAAGAATGGAATATTTCTCATTAACCGTAATGAATAATGAATAATTTACACATGATATACTATGTATAACTCAATGAATGTGCACTGGAGTAGAACCAATGCACCATAGTGGTGGTCTAGAGTCGTATGGACACACACCAACAGTTACAGGAGTGAACTGCCACCTAGTCTAGTCTCTCACGCAGTTACGTGAGTGAACTGCCACCTAGCTGAGTTAACTAGTCAACCAGTCTTTAGTTAACTGATTGAAACATAGCATAGTGAGGAGTATATCAAGGAATCGAGAGTAATTTTTTAGTGTGGTGATGAAACCAGGGAAAGTGCGCATTACCATGGTGATGATACCAATGTTGCATGGTGACAAAACCAATCCAGCATCTAGACTCAACTCAACTATTCAAAATGAAGTGTCAACTGAAGAGAATATTCTCTAGGAGAAATATTCTCCCCTAAAATATAGGAGACTGGATAATAACTAATTATGACTAATAAAAAATGAAACACCTTAGGAAAAAAAAGTCATAGGTGTGTGTGAAGTAACTCCAACACCCCCCCTAAACATCACTATGGTGAAAATAAAGAATGGGTCTTGGAAACGAGGCCATGTTAGGTACCCAAATAAAAATGATACACTGGAAATAAAGTGAGGAAAGAGGGAAAATATCATGGGAAAACCCCCCCCTCAAGGTACAATGTATGTAAAAAAATAACTAGATTTGTGAGGTAACTGTGTCCTTCACTAGAGGATGACATCGTAGAGAATTGACCTTCTGCTCAGTGAAGGTCTTGGTGAAGATGTCTTCCGTCTGTTCTGCTGAAGGAAAGAATTGTAGGTCGATGATCCCCTCATGTACTAAGTCCTAGGTGTAGTGCATTTGTATCTTGATGTGCTTTGTCTGCTGCCTCTGAAATAGATCTCTGTAGAACTTCAAAGAGCTCTGGTTGTCACACCAGATGATGATTGATCGATGAAATTGAATGCCCAACTCAATGAGAAAGTGTTGTAGCCACATAGCCTAAATGATTATGTTAAATACCCCTATGTACTGTGCCTCGGATGAATATAGAGAAATGGAAACTTGTTTCTTGCTTGATCAACAGATAGGCCCAGAACCAAGACTTAGTGAGTACCCAGATGTGGACTTGCGACCAGTTCTATCACCAACCTAGTCAGAATCAGTGAAATTGATGAGGTCTAATGTAGAGTCTACTTCATAACGAATCCAAAAGGTGATGGTTCTGTATACATATCGAAGGATATGGTTTGCATCCTTCCAATGTATCCCATGTGGCTCCTGCATGAACCTAAAAACTACGCCAACTGCATAGGAGAGGTCTAGTCTTGAGTGTGGGATACAAAAATCTCCCCACTAGCTATATGCACAGTGTGTTGTCAACCAATGGAGTGTCCCCACCATCCTCAAGTTTCACCCCTGATAGGAAAGGAGTCGGAGCAGACTTGTAGTCTGTCATGTGAAATATCTCAAGGAGATATCGTGCATACTTGGACTGAGACAGTTTGATTTCTGATGCATCCTGACTGATCTTGAGTCCAAGGAAGAAGTGTAGAGGACCCATGTCCATCATCAAAAACCTATCATGTAGAATCCTATTGACTGCGACAATAGCTGAAGTCAAGCAACCGGTGATCAACAAATAATCAACATACAGAACTAAGAGTAGAAGTGAATCAGTTCTACTGAGCATGTATAAATCCGGGTCTGATTTCAATGTAAAAGGTTTTGTGACAAAATGTAGGAGTCCATATTGGCATACCATTCCCTCGGAGCCTGCTGAAGGCCATAAAGAGACTTCTTCATTCAACAGACCCAAGATGAGTCCTACATAAATCCCTTGGGTTGCTCCATAAGATCTCCTTAGAGAGATCACCGTGAAGAAATGCATTCTTCACGTCCATCTGATGGACTTCCCATCCCTTGGTTGTCGCAATGGAAAGTTCCAATCGTATGGAATCAATCTTCGCTACTAGAGTGAAGGTCTCATCATAGTCAATGCCATGCACCTGTTGAAAGCCTTTGGCAACAAGCCTAGATTTGTATATGCTAATCTTTCCATCCACTGTGATCTTGGTCCTATAGACTCATATGTATCTAAAATTTTCCTCCCAGAAGGAATGGGAACTAGATCCCAAGTCTGGTTCTCAAGGAGGGATTTTTACTCCTCCTCCATGGCGGATTCCCAAAAGGGATTTCCAACAGCCTCATCATAATGCTATGGATTTGAAGAATGAACCAAGAAAACATGCTTAGAGGGAAATGGTTTAGTGACAGTGAGTGAAACATGAGGCTCCTTGAAATCAGATCGAGTCCTCCTAGTATCGACTAGATCACCAATAATATCCCCTGCACCCTGAAGAGTATTTTGTTCCCACTTGGGCCTCTGCTCTGGATTTGCAATTCCATCTGGATGCTCTGATTCTGCATCAGAATTTGTTGAATATACATATGAATCATCTGATTCCTATGAATCATAACTCTCATCTGAATAAGAGTCGACATGTGCATGCTCACCATCTCAGACAAGTGGAATAATGAAGGTGTATACATGTGGTTGTTGAGGTACATGCGAGACACTTTCCTCGAATTGGACACTTCACTCAATGATGAGCTGGTCCAAGGAAAGATCAATAAGTTTGTATCCATTCACACCATTGGGGTATCCAAGAAAAATACACTAAGTGCTCTGTGGATCAAGTGCCTTCCTCTTTTAAGAGGGAATCTGGATCCATGCACGTGAACCGAAAATATGAAAGTGGGTCACTTCTGGTTTAAGGCCACTCCAAGCCTCGTAGGGGGTCTTATCCTTGACATATCTAAGGGGAGATATGTTTTGTATGTATGTTTCACAATTAAGTTCTTCGTCCCATAGTCTCTATGGTAGTGACTTTGCATGCAGCATGCAAGATGCCATCTCCTTTAGAGATCTTATTTTCCGCTCAACAACTCTTTTTTATTGCAAAGTATAGGGAAATGTGTGATGCAAATAAATCCCTGCCTCATGGAAAATATTGTGGATCTCATAATTGACATAATATCCCCTGTTATCATTTCGTAGGACTTTGATTTTCTTTTCGAACTGTGTCTCAACCAGGGCTTTGAAATCTTTGAGGTGTTGAAAGACCTCGAAGTTTTTCCTGAGAAAGTAAATCCATATAAAACATGAGAAATCATCAACAAAAATGACAAAAAACCTTTCTTTGTTGATGTATGGATGCATAAAAGGACCCATAAGGTCACTATGGATTGATCATATCTAAAAGCGCAAAATCTATCTGAGACTTTCCTTTGTCGAATTTCTCTTGAGGGTGTTTTCTAGGAACACATCCCTCACATACTCCCTTGGAGAAATGGATGTATGGTATACCATCAACCAATATTTTATTTCTAATTTGTTGCATATATATGAAATTCAAATGTCCAAACCTTTTGTACCATATCCTACTACTTTCATCAGCATGGGTAAGCAGTAAAGCATAATCTGGTTCAATAAATTTAGAAAATGTATACAATCTAGATTGATGATTTACCTCACCGGTAGCAACCCTGGAGTTGGTTTACATTTCATAGTTGTGCACTGCATTTGGTGTGAATATGAATTTCTTTCTGGTGCCATAATTATTCATCCTATACATGGATAGAAGGTTGATAGAAAGTTTGGGAGCGTGCAACACATTCTCGAAGCTTTTGTTGGTGAGTTCAATCCTTCCTTTGTCGGTCACTTCGACTGAAGAGTTGTCCCCCATTAGAATAAGAGGACCTTTGCATGCATCCAATGAAGAATATACTTGTTTTTAGGAATCCATGTGATGTGATTCTCCTGAATCTACGATCCAAGCATCGAGAGAGGATTTGATGCATCGGGAGAGGATTTGATGGCAATCAAGGCATGGCTAGAATTTCCTTTCTTAGGATTCTGATCTTCTAGATTATTCTTCTTGGAACCATTGGGGATGTGATATCCAAGGTTGTTTTGTTGATGTATTTGAGTCATTAGATCTATTTATTTTTGCATGCATGCAGATTCTGGATGGAATCCTTTGTGACAATATGTGAATTTCTTCCCTTTTCTTCCCTTTTCCCCTTTGGATCCGGAGGCATCGGTGAAGGGTTTTTAGTACCCTTCCTTCTTCGTATTTGTATGAGCTTATATTTTTCCTTTATCTCTATATTTATTATATTGATGGTTGTCATATTGCACAGTAAGTGCATGCGCCTTTGGGCCTTTGATTTTTCCCATGTTGATGAGCTTGGTTTACTCTTGTGTCAGGGATTCGATAAAGTCCTCGAGAGACGGAATCTTCCAGGTGGCTCCAAAGGTGAATCTAACTGAATGGAATGTGGACACAAACACAGAGAATTTAGGACCAAGTTTGGAAAGAGTGGTGAGAACCATTTTTTTCTCCTCAGATTTATCAACCCCGCAAGCTTTGAGTTGCGACAGTAAATCTTTGAATTTTGTAAAGAAATATTGGATATTGTCGAAGATTTTTGGATCCAATGTGAGAAATTACACCTTCAACATGTGTCCCCTCATCTCATCCTATTTTCAAAATATCCCTTCCAAGGTGGTCTAGGCTTCATTGGGATTCTTACAGGAAGATATGTAAAAATGGAGATAGAGAGAAATAAGACCGCAAATTGTTCTGAATACTTCATCCATTCGATTTAAGTAATTGGATTTTTATATGGATGATGTCGGTTAAATGTCTGTATTCAAGTTTAACCTATACAATCCTCTGGTTCAGATATGTATGACTATTTTCTCGTTCCATGCAAAGTAGTTGTAAGGTGTAAGAATGAATTCTTTTGGGAAATCCATCTTTTCGTTGTCTTCAATCTTTTGTACTTGAAAACAATTTTGGTGTAAATTTTTCTTAACAATCCATCAACTATGATACCATGTAAATGTGTTGAACCTGCACATAATATATCTAGCTAGAAAATACCACACACATTTGCAGAGAGAAATTGAGAAAGAAGAAGCAAGAGAGAAAGAATGAAAGAATTCTCATTAACCGTAATGAATAATGAATAATTTACACATGATATACTCTGTATAAATAATTGAATGTGCATTGTAGGAGAAACAATGATCCATAGTGGTGGTATAAAGTGATTAGAACACTCACCATTGTGTACGAGAGTGAACTTCCACCTACTCTAGTCTCTCAGGCAATTATGAAAGTGAACTGCCACCTAGCTGAGTTAACTAGTCAACCAGTCTTCAGTTAACTGAATGAAATTGAGTGTAGTGAGGATTTTATCAAGGAATCAAGGGTAATGCGCCAGTCGGGTGATGAAACCAAGGAAAGTGTGCATTAGCATGGTGATGATCCCAATGTTGCATGGTGACAAAACAAATGCAACATCTAGACTCAACTCAACTTGTCAAACTGAAGCGTCAACTGAAGAGAATATTCTCCAGGTGGAATATTCTCCCCTAAAATAAAGGATACTGGATAATGACTAATTATGACTAATAAACAAGAAAAAACCTTAGGAAAAAGAAATCCTAGGTGTGTGTGAAGTAACTCCAACAATCTTCACATGCAAGTAAAAGACATAAAACTGATATTCCCCTTATGCAAGATAAACGAAAAGATGTTGCCTCCCCTTCCTCTCCCTCAAATTATTACTCAAAATATGTATCTTCCCACATGCATTTGAAGGATTATTGTTCCCATGTAATCAATGAAATACAACCTCAAGGTTCAAATCAACCACGAGCTACTCCTGGGAAATCAAAGGGGGACAACAGTGATAAAAGAAAAATTGTCTCTCAAGGTGGCAAGTATGGCTTTTACTTATTTCTTTTTATAATTTTTGTTGATAAAGATAGTGTTAATGGTCTGCAGAAAGTTTGGACAACAAGCTCTTTTTTGGATAATGTGGATTATGTGGATATTTGTATATTTTTGGATATGACATAAATTATTTCTTATATTTAAATATTCAATTTTGAAGGTATCTAAGGGAGTTACAAGGGTGGAATGTGTTGAAATGATTATCCATTTGTTTCATATCTATAATTTGAAAAAAATATAAATAAAAAAAGGAGTCACAAGGGGCCCCACATACCTAGTTATTATTAATTAAATACCCTTAACTATTATTATTAATATTATTTCTCCTAAACTAAATTAATTAAGTAAAACTAACTTAACTAAAGAAAGTAGTTGAAGTACTTCAACTTATTTGGAAAACATAAAAGATAAATGAGAAGAAGAAACAAGAGGAGAATAGAAGGAGAAAGAAAGACTAAGGTTGGCTCTTTTGATTTCATGAGATAGTTCATTTTTCATTCATTCTTGAGATTATTCAAAGCCTAATTGTCTTTTTGCAATAGGGTCCTATTGTAAACAAGAAGGTTCAAAGCTGAACCAAACCATTCATATGCTTGTTTTAGAGGTGTTGCTCCATCCTTGATAGTCTATGTATTCTTGTATGTTTGTGGAATAAGTTTCATAGCTGATAAAGGATATTTTGCAGAGTCAAATTGGCAACAATCTGTGGCAAGTTGATCCAGATTATAAATTTTAGTTTTTACTTCTTGTCAAATTCCTTTTGTATGGTGTTCACCGGGGATATCTAAATTAGACTTTGGTCCATGCCCTCACAAGGGTTTTGTAAATATAAAAACACTTTTGATATCTCGGAATAAAATAAATTAGATTGCTATTTTGTCTCATTTGTGTGTATTTATGACTTGGTTACTTTTGTTTTTTGATCTCCTTATTTACTTTCTGTAATCTGTATATATTTCATAAACTTATATAAAATTTTATGTTATTTTGCAACATTCTTTTTATTAATAAATCATCTTAAACCCTTGTAATTAATACTTGTGGATTTGGAAAATATTTTTGAGACTATAAAACATAAGGTGACATTCCCGACTATCTTGTCCTAGTCGGCCAAGATTCAAAAATGATTAAGATAATTCATATCTTTTCCTCAACACTACTTTAGTATTTTCAATACTTTAAATAATGTTTAATGGGAGCTATGTGATTGCTAATGGTCTGTAAGGATTGAATGGTCTATTAGAAACCCTAGAATATTAGTTATATTTATGCATTAACCTAGCTCTTCACCCAAGAACAATGATCTTGGACCTCTCTCTACCCTTGCATATTTTCAAGAGAGTTAGTGTGAAGATCATGAGATTAATATTATGAAGAGTAAGGGACATGAATTTTCAAAGTTGGGAATTTCCTTTATTTAGTTTTGGGAATATTAATTTAATATTAGACAGTTGTAGTTGCATATATAAAACACATCACCTCATAAGATTGCAGAAACTCCTAGTTGATAATTATAGAAAACTGGGGGATTTAGTGTTTATTGTTGCAATTATTTGGCGCAACACTTTTTGGTTCCATTGCAAGGGAGGGTGTTAAAATTGCATTAGGATTAATTTGAACATTTTGAAAAAATAAAATTACATAATTAGTTTCCATTCATCGACCTAGAGATTGAAATTGAATATTTTTATGAATAACATGTATTTCTAGTATAGTTGAAGCACATACAAGAGAAAAAGCACAACAATAAGAGAATTGTGAAGCATATATCCAATATATTGTTGAATAATTTATTGATATTCCTGAAGGAGGAGTATGGAATTTCATAAATCCTTTCTATCATCATGTAAATCCTTTTATTGATAGGGAATTTGAACATAGTGAGGAGACTCCATATTTGAACAATATGGTAGAAGAAGGAGAGGATAAACATGAAATATTTCAATCTCCAATGATTAGGAAACAAGGATGAAAATATCAATACATCTACTCTTCCTCATTTCCATGGCCTAACTATAGAATACCCTAACACATTTCTCTTTGAATTTTAGGTTGTATTTAGGATGTATGAATATGCCTCATATGCCCAAAATTGCAAGCTCTTCCCATCTACCTTGAAGAAATTATCCTTGAGGTGGTTCATGAGCTTGGAATGGAATAACATCACTAATTGGGAGAAAATTAAACAAACCTTCATTGATAAATATAGGGATTATTGCAAGGCCATAGATATTAGAGATTATATCTTCAAAATTGTACAAGGAGAGAATGAGTCCTTGTAAGATAATGAAGAAAGATTCCAACTTAGTTACAAGAGGGCTCATAGTTGCAAACTAGATGTAGAATCTCTCAAACTTGTTCTCCTCAGAGTGAGAGAATAACTAATGTGTATTTTGAACCTCCTTGCAAATGGAGACATATTCCAACTATATTATGATGACATAAAGAAAGGGTTCACAAACTACTCCATATCTACAAGAAAAAAGAATAGGGGTGGCAGAGATTCTACCCCACTATCATGAAAATATATAGCAACAAATCTCATAAAGAATGGAATAGGAATTTTGTTAGAATATATGAAAACTAATGTATTATGTTCATTGATTATGCACATGGACACCATGTATATCAAGAGGAAGAAAGAAGAGCCTAAAATTTCTTGCCCATTTTCTTCCCCAAATGTAGAAATAAACATGCCAAGAACAAATATATATTGAATATAGTTGAAATCTATGGGATATGTGAAGAATATCATTAAACGAGAAAATTCCCTTCATCACCTATTTTGAAATAAATGTACCAAGGAATAAAATACAACACAGGGAAACTATGCTTCATCAATCAGGGGAGGCAAGGAACATGAAGGACATTCCAAAATGGTAT
>SNQJ01S0141255.1:0-15311 GCA_010110895.2 Picea sitchensis
GTAAAAAGATCTCTACATTGATTCACCCCCCCTTCTTAGTGTGTTTGGTGTGTCCAACATGAACTTGAAAGAGTGTAATAATCATGGAAGAGCATGCCTATGATAGGTAGGGAAGAAACCTTAGATGTGGAGGTAAGTTGATAGGTTCACATCTATATATTGAGGAAGCCTTTCGAGGATGGAAGCAAGGGGAAGGGTTCTAGTGGTAGGTAGGGATTTTGGTTGAGTGTTAGAGGATGTGAGAAGGAAGGGTTTTGTCAATGGTTTCAAGGATTAAAATAAGGATGAGGGTTCATAGATTAGGAAGAATAAGAATCATATTCATGTTTTGAATGGTGAAAGGAAGATTGTTGTGCCTCATGATTGGATCCTTGAAGGATTAGAGATGGCATGGGAACGAGATCTATTTTTTTGTGTGGATATAATCATCTAGCCTCTAAATTTTTTCCTTGGATAAGGGAGCCTTGGAGAAAGGTTATATCTATTAAGATAAAAAGATGGCCTCCCAATGAAGGTATTTTATTCTTTTATTTTGACAAATTTGAAAAAACATGATTTTTTTATTTGTAAAAAAAAACTAATGCAATATTCTACATAAATTTTCAAATTTCCCTCCAAAACTTTATTGAATATCTAATTATAATATTGTTTCTATGAATGATAAGTATGTATTTTGGATTTCAATGGGTAAGTATGTAGGTGGAACGCACGTTTTTTGTGCCATCCTATTTTATCAATATTGTTGTCAATGTTCATTGAATCAATCACTAACTCCAACCAACATTCTACATCGTCGAGTCCTCTAAATAGGTATTTCTAAACATTGAACAATGGAAAACAAAAAAATTTAAGGGATAACATAATATGCCACATCAACTTACAATCAATCATCTCTAAAAACAATGTTATTAAATGCATAGTAGTTGTTTCCACCATTATTTTTCCTTGGATTTTGAATTTAAGTATACAAGGAAATGAAGGAAAAATTTATGACGCAAGATAAGCAAATGATTTATACCTTATCAAAAATGTGTTTTGGATTGTGGAGGTGGCCTCCCTTCGATTTTATTTTTTCAAAGACAATAAAATGTTATATGACTAAATAATAACCAAAAATATATGATCTTGCATTTGTCATAGAGAATAAAACATTATATGGATGAATAATAATTAAACATGTACAATTCTCTACACAATACTAAAGGGGAATACCTCATGAATGAGCTCCTCTTGGTTTTGAGAATAATTTATTCTCTACTAAATAGGGTGAACAACATGAAGGTGGAAACTCGTTTGGCCCCTCCCCCCCTTGCATCACTCTCAATTCCCCATAGCCAATCATGCATAACAAGTAGAAAAACATGAATTGAAGTTAAATGAAAGAAATAAAGTACATGCATACAAAACATATAAGGTTCACACAGAACTAGAAAAACACAAAATTGTATAGTCAATAGTTTATATTAATAAAGTTTGTCTTGAAAAATATGTACCATCACTTATTTTCTTGTTTTTTTATAAAATTCACGAGTAAATAATCATCACATTCATCTTCATCTGGACCTTTAGTTATTGGGTCTTGATCCTTTTTTGGAAGGTGATGGGTCATATAAAGCATTGTACTACTTCTAGTAGCACGACGAGGACACTGATGCAGTACAAGGGCATCCACTACAATAACAAAATGTTTTTAAATGACATGGTTAGTTATTATTAATAGAAATGTTTCATTAGTACAAATATCATTACTAAGTTTTTTACTTGGAGTATTATTCGACACCAGGGGTTGGATTGTCATCGGTTCCTCTCCTCTCCGAGAACCCTCATCTACATTCTATGCCATTAAAACAAGAAAAGTTATAAGTACACCATTTGCAAGTAAATATTTAAAATCATCATACTAGACACTTTATTTTAAAGAAACACATAACGTGATGGGTCTACAAACAACTAGAATCATGGGGTTTCTTTCCACCATTATCAAATGAACTGATGTTTCTTGCTACTTAAAACAAACAGATAGATTAATTGATGGGTTAAATCAATCATCAATATATTTTACAAGTAATAAACAACTACAATATTGTCATTTTATTTATGATCTCATTCGAAGGGTCGGTTTGTTTCTTCCCCTTCCTTTGTCAATTTTCCACCACTACTTGAAATTCAAATTTGAAGTCGAGCAGAAAGTCTTATTTGATGGGGGCAGGGTGAATGTATCCCCCTACATCACATGGAATAATATCAATATTTTTTCTTATTGGCTACAATTAGATAAAATTTTCATGATGATATTTGTAATATGAATAAATTATTTGGTACTTACAATTCAATATTTTAATCTCATGTAACCACCTTGGCCAAGTTTTTGTTTCCCATGTTTTTCTAACCTTTCCTTGGTTTCTTTTGACATGTCTGGGAGATTACAAAAAGTTTCAAGTATGTTATAAGATATTGCTACTTTTTATGTATAACTAAAGAAAATTCATCATATTCAATTCAAAATATCATATATTACCTTCCAGGGCTAGATGGTATCTTCCCTTCGTGTCTCAATGCAGTATCCTTTGCATCGACCTATATATTATTCCAATCCCTCTCAAGAATGGCTAGATGAAAATAATACTTAGGGTTAATTTTCAATTGAACCCTATATTTATCTTTGACATATTTAAAATATGTACTGGCCCTTGAGGTTATTTCAAACTTTGTTGGACAATAATGTTGGATGCAATTTTGATAAATATCCTAAGGGTTGAGAAGTGCGCAGTAAAGGAACATTCTGGATCGGAGTGTGTAGTAAAAGTGAATTTAGCAGTGCATAAGAAGATAAAGAAAGGAAATAAAAGAAGGAAATAAATCAAGGAGATAAAGAAAGGAAATAAAAGAAGGAAATAAATCAAGGAGATAAAGAAAGAAAATCAACATGCAAGCGAAAAGGAAGGAAAAGAAACATGCAGGCACGAAGGAAAGAAAAACATGCACAAACTATGTGTTTTCATGAGTTGTAATGAGTTGTTATATGGTTTTGGGATAATTGGGTAGGGTTTTGAGCCCTAAAATCTGTGTATAAATATGTAATGGTTTGGGAAGAATATGTTATTGCTATTGGTAGAATAGGTTGGGAATGAGAGAGAGTCTATGTCTGAAGGTTTAGGGGAGATTTTACAAAGAGAATATTGCACTACAAAGAGGCTATGAAGGATGGGAAATTATGTCACGATGTATCTATTGTAGCACAGTGTGGAAGCCTGAGATGAATTGCATGAAGAATAATAAAGAAACCAGTCGTTGTAGACATATCCCAAGAATTAGGTGAACCAAATTAAATTTAGTGTTTGAATGTGTTTTTTTAAGTGATTGTTCATGGATGCTCTGTTTATGCATGATTAGATCTAGCTCTTAGTGATGCGCAATAATTATAAAAATTCTAGTGAATAGTCTATGTCACGGTCTGTGTTATAATGGTGTTGTATAATTGAGTGTACCAATTAATCAAGGGATAAGAAACACAAAACATTGTGCATAGGGTATATAAGTATCAATGAACATGTTGATGACTTCACATCCCCTCATACCTATATAAATTAGTTCCTTTAGTCCCACTAGATACCTCAGGTGAGACTCCACTTGCATTCAGGTGATGCCGAAAGGGACGGTACCTAAAGGTTTTTGTTGGTTAGATAACTTGAATCTAGGATCTTACAATTGTGCGCTAACAAATTGATATGTTTCAAGGACCTAGAATCTATAATTGAGGGAATGTTTTGGAGGCTGACTAAGAAATAGATCGTTGAATGGTTGGAAAGGAAGGAATGAGAATTTTCTTGAAAGGAGAATAAAATCCCTTAGATGAGTGATGAACAATGGTTGCAAATGTATGTGTTTATAGATTTGCATGATATTTTCTTTGGCGAATTTATGATTATTTTGAGTGAATGGTTAGAATTTTTTTTGGAGAATAATGGGAGATACTGTACTATAGTGATGAGGAACTAGCCTTCTGAGTTGGTAATAAAATTGAATTTTGTAAGAAATATTATTCCGCACACCATCGATTTCTGGCTGAATAACATACTGGGGGGTTATATTACAGGATTTGCAGTAGATTATACCCAGTCATATAGTTCCATAGAGAGGGATTTATTTAAGGGTCCACGTGGAAGGTTTATGAAAGCATTGGGTACCTAGATAAAAAAAAAAATTGTATGAAAAATGTGTGATGATGAAGAAAATTGACTGTTAAGGAGATTTGTGCACATAGGGGTTCTATGGGATGACCAAGGGATAGTCTGAAGGTTGGAAGTAATGAAGTAATAAATGAATAAGGGAGCGAGGGATTAAAGATGCAGAGAAATGAGGAAGGTATACCAGAAGAAGAATATGAGTTTGGAGTACTGCGCAATGGAAGAAGGTAGAAGAGCTTGAAGACTATGGTTGATAAAGGAGAGCCACGCAATGAGTTTGAGAGGAGAGAAACCTGTAAAATAGTCCAAATCATGGAAATACCGCACATAGAAGGAGAGTAAGAGGAGTATCAGTTCATTCCTATAATACAATATCCCTTAAGTCCTACTCAGGATGGATCCTGTTTCGATTCCATGACCTTGTGTGTGTGTTAGGATCTGATCCTAACCCTTCTCCATGGGTCATTAGTTGGTAGGATATTTTTTCTATTTAATAAAGGCTGACATTAGTTAATAAGGAATAATAAATAAACAAGAATAAGTCAATGTAAGAAGGCCTAATAGAAGATTTCGCTTCTAGAAGGATCTTCCTCTAGAAGTTTCCTTAAAAGATAGAATTAGTATAAATAAGAGTAGGAGGCATTGGATATTTTGTATTGGAGATTATTGTAATAGATATCTTCTCTACTAGAGTTTTTTTCCTCGAAGAGACAAGTGAGCATTGCTATCATAATAAATTTTCTCTTCCATGTGATTATTCTGGTGTTATTCTAGTGTTCTTCTGTTATTTTTCTAGATATATCATTATTAGTTTGTCATTTTCTGGTAGGTATTTTATGTTCTACATAATATATTGTATCAGGAATATTGCAAGTGGTACCAAATCTCTTTCTAGAGAAATAATTTTGGACTAAATGTTTTTCAGGGTAGAGATCTATTCTAGCGTCGTTAAGCTACAAAGATATGTCATTATGATGTAGGCACGCACCCTCAGACACACCCGCTCACAGGATCTTCTCTTTCCTCAGCTCGAAGGACACTAACCATCCTTCTATTTCCCTATCGGGAAATATACACCCACATAACTCTTCGCGCGACCCCCTTCTTACTTATCGGGGAATCAGACTTTGCGGTATCGCGAGGTCTATGGTCGAGCGCTGGTGTTTCGAATCTCTGAAACCCGATACAAGTCAACGCTGACCGTTCCTTTACCCTGTCGGGACTTCTTCTATCACGATTTCTCTACTCGCGATGTTGAACACTTTGTTTTACCGACTCCCAACTCCCGATATGATGATTACCCAACACGCGTGTGAGTTGACCTTTTAATGTTCCGTCACCTCTATCGGGAATTCGGGGTTCGTGATTTTGCGAATCCTGATGCTATTGTATCGGGACTTCTCGCCACGAAACCCCGATAGCTTGTGCCACCTGTCCTCCACTCGTCGAATCAGTTGTGGCCCACACTATTTACGTAGCCGTCGGGATATCACGTATCACAATATCGCGATTCCCGTTACCAAATCTTCGACTCTTCTCTCACGAAATCCCGATAGACGATTTTGCGAATAACCCAACGGTCCTGGCTGGATTGGATCAACGGATCTATCTTTCCTTAGCTTAAACCTTCGGGAATATGCCGTTGTATCTCCCCTGCACATCCACAAGATCTAACGACTCACAGAGATTCACGGATTCTCCTCAGAGAATACCGACCATCCGTTCCTTCCGGATGAATTCTGCGAAATGACCAACTGTAGCTCCATGGAACTCGTCCTCCTGCTCGCAAACTTACGACGCCTATTGAACCTTCAAGGCACAACTATCTGCGTTGTTCTTCAACAAACTCAAAGGCCCATCCTTCCTGAGATTTTCCATGACTCTGCATCTTCTTAGAAAGACCTCTTGCTCGCACTCCTTGCGGCAACCTTCAGACACTTCCTAAGTGTCGAAGTCTTTTGACTCTGCACACTCCTGCAGCAGTAGTCCTTCGATACTTCACTCAGGTTCGCAATCTTGAGATTCTTAACCAGCCTGCGCACTCCTTACACGGCTCTTGTGCCCAACTGCAGCCTTGGGTGAATGAGAACAAAATCTATCTCTATCTGAACCCCTTTGTCAACGCACTCCTTGCGGACACTTCAACTGCACTCCTTGCAGGAATTCTCTGGCTCAAATAGAGAAACAATTGAAAGTCATTCCTTCACCCTTTCAGACTTCAATTCAAACATGAAATCATATACACAACATATAAAAGAAAATGTATAACTGGAAGCAAACATTCATGAGCATGTCAACATCAATACACAGAGAATAACACAAACCATGAATTTGAATTAAAGTTTTCTATTCAAATGTCTGTACATGGGTGTTCTTAAACAACTCTCTGCATGCTCTTGCTCTTCCTGGATTTCAATCTCTAATAATGTTACAAATGCACAATGAGGGTGTCTATATCCCGTTTCCCTCTTGCGCTCCAGAAACTGTCTAATCTAGAATTAAATTTCTATCTACTAGCATTAACTACTTTAAATTCCTCTACCTACTAAGGACGAGAGAAATCCACTCAAGGTCCATTACATTATACAAGTGCACTTCAATAAATTGTTACATTTATGTTCGCGCAACAACTTCAAGGCGTTTTCAAAATTTGTGCTGGCTTGTCCAGCTGTCTTCCGCTTTCGCGATGGCTCGCTTGATGAGTTGGCGATGCTCCTGCATCATACTCCTTGGCTTGAAACTTTTCATGGGCTCCTGTCCATGAGCTCCTGCATTGTCTGCCCATGCTTCTGTATCTTTTCTTCATTCTCCCAGCTGGCATCTTCAACTGGATGGTTCTTCCACTTGACCAGATACTGGAAGTATTCTTTCCTCCTGGTCTTCTTACCTACTTTCTTGTCCAATATGCATTCCATCTATGGCTTCTCTGCAACTGGCATTTGCTTCGTCCACTGGATCACTAGTTGCTCATTTCCAGTCTCTCTTTCTTCAGCCTTATATGGGTACAACTCCGAGATATTGAATATCGGAGAAATTTCGATCCCATTGGGTAATTCAATATCATAAGCGTTTGTCCCAAATTTCCTCAAGACCTTGTAGGGTCTGATTTTCTTCATCTTCATCTTATTATACATTCCTCTCGGGAACCTTTCCTTTCTCAAATGTGAAAGAACTAGATCACCAACTTCGAACTGAAGTTGTCTTCTATGCTGATCGGCTCTACGCTTATATTCCTGGCTTGAATTCAACAATCGCTCCTTCACCTGGTTGTGAAGTTCTTTCATCGCCTCTGTGAAATCTTCTGCACTAGCACTCCTAGTCGCAGTCTATTCTGAATCCCTCAGTTCAGAAATTCCTCCCGGTTGCATACCATAGACAACTTGAAATGGACTCTTCCCTGTGCTCTGATTCACTGAGTCGTTGTACGCAAACTCTGCCTGTGGTAATATGTGGTCCCACTGGGTATGGTGCTCTGTCACCAAGCTTCTCAGCAAATCTCCCAGACTTCTGTTTACCACTTCTGTCTGTCCATCCGTCTGCGGATGGTACACTGAACTAAAAAAAAATTTAGTTCCTAGCTTCTTCCATAAGGTTCTCCAAAAATTCCCTATGAAATTTGTATCTCTGTCCGAAACAATACTCCTTGTTAAGCTGTGAATTTGAATGACCTCTTTGAAAAACAAATTTGCAATGTGAGTTGCATCACTAGTTTTCTGACATGGGATAAAGTGTGCCATCTTGGAAAATCTATCCACCACCATAAAGATTGAATCAAATCCTCTCTGTGTCCTTGGCAACCCCAACACAAAATCCATGCTAATCGCATCCCACAGCCTTTCAAGTATGGGTAATGGTTGATAGAATCCTGCATTTTGTTTCCTTCCCTTCGAATGCTGGCAAATTCTGCATCTGTCCACAAATATCTTGACCTTTGATCGCATCCCTGGCCAAAAGTATGACTCACTCAACTTTGTGAATGTCTTGTCATGACCGAAGTGTCCGGCCAATCCTCTGTTGTGTTTCTCCTTCAGCAGATTCTCCCTCATGGAACAATTTGTAATACACAGTTGATTGCCTTTAAACAACAATCCTTCCTGAATCATGTATTCGGCCCACTGGCTTCTATCTCTAAGAACTGGATTCTCAGTTGCTTCATACGCTTCCTTGAAATCTGGATCATCAACGTACATGTTCCTGAGATCATCAAAACCCAATGTTTTGAATCTGAATTCCTGCAACAACAAACACTTCCTGCTCAAAGCATCAACAACTTTGTTAGAAGTACCAGAAATATGTTTAATCACAAATGTGAAATTCTGCATATACTCAACCCATTTTACATGTTTCTGATTCAACTTCTCCTGTTGAGTCACAAAATGCAGTGCATGATTGTCACTGTACAATATGAACTCTTTCGGGATCAAGTAATGCCTCTATTTCTTCAATGCTTGTATGATAGCATAAAACTCCTTATCATACGTGGAGTATTTCAATTTCGTTTCATTCAGCTTTTCGCTGAAGTATGCGATAGGCCTTTCTTCTTGACTCAAGACTGCCCCGATTGCAAACCCACTTGCATCACATTTCACCTGAAATGTCTTCTAGAAATCCGACAACACCAAAACTGGTTGTTCCGTAATCTTCCCTTTCAACAACTTGAAGCTCTTCTCAGCCTCATCAGTCCAGTGAAAAGATTTGTGCCTTTTCTTCACTATATCCATCATCGTTGCGCTGATTCCACTGAAATTCCTAATGAATTTTTGGTAGAAACTAGCCAGTCCGTGAAAACTTCTCACCTCGAAAATATTTTTTGGTGATGGCCAATTCTTAATCACTTCCACCTTATCTGGATCCATCTTCAACTCATTCACCGAAATAACAAACCCCAAGTAAATGAGTTTTGTATTCATGAATGAGGACTTCTTCATGTTTATCAACAACTTTTCTTGCTACAATTTTTGCATCACTGTACCCAAATGCTTCAGATGCTCCACTGTTGTTTTACTGAAAACCAGTATGTCATCCAAATATATGATGACAAATTTCCCGATGAACTCCTTCAGGATTTCGTTCATCAACCTCATGAAGGTACTTGGCGCATTTGTTAAGCCAAATGACATAACAAGCCATTCATACAACCCTTCGTTTGTTTTGAATGTTGTCTTCCACTCATCACCTTCTCTCATGCGAATCTGGTGATATCCAATTTTCAAATCGATCTTTGAAAAATACTTTGCTCCACTTAAGTATTCCATCATATCATCCAACCTCGGCAATGGAAATCTGTACCTGATGGCTATCTTGTTGATCACCCTTGAGTCAGTACACATCCTCCAGCCTTCGTCTTTCTTTGGACTGAGTATTGTTGGAACAACACATGGACTCAAGCTTTCCCTGACCAAACCTTTGTCCAATATCTCTTGGACTTGCCTCTTAACCTCTTCATTCTCTTGCGGCGTCAATTTGTACGCGGATTTATTTGGAAAACTGACTCCTGGTATGAGATCAATATGATGGCTCACACTCCTGATCGGTGGCAACAAATGAGGTAATTTGTCCACTACAATGTCAGCGAATTCTTCCAGTAGTTCATGAACCTCCTCTGGCAAATCATCCATTCTTGTGATAGTCAGAACAATCCTCGGTTTCCTGACCACAAATAATTGTGGATCCTCCTTCTTCTTAACCTCCGTAAGAAGTTCCTTCCCACTCATGAGAAGTACTATGTTGCTTACTTCCGGCTTCACCTCCTTATCCTTTATCAGAGGAAACATGTGTGTCCTCCCATTCTTCTCCAGCGTGTATGTGTTCATTCGCCCATCATGAATCACATTCCTGTCATATTTCCATGGTCTACCCAACAATAGATAACAAACATCCATAGGAATGGCATCACATAAGATCTTATCATTATATCCTCCTATCTTGAATTCAACTAAACATTGTTTTGTGACAGTTACCTGGTGTCCTTTCTGTAGCCATGAAACTCTATATGGGCTTGGATGATCAGTCGTCTCCAGCTCCAGCTTTTCTACCATCTCCGTAGATACGAGATTGTCTGTGATACCACTGTCCACAATGACCTTGCATACCCTGTCCTTGGTCTTGCAAGAAATCCTGAAAAGTCTGGTCCTTTGGACTGAACTCTCCACCTCCTTCTTAGGTGTAAAAAGAACTTTTTTCATCATTAGCGATCTTTCGCCTTCTGCGTCTTCAGCCTCAACATCGCGCCTCTGTGCCTCAGCGATGTGAGCTTCTCCTCCATCTTTATTTTTCTATGAACACTCGAATGACTTGTGCCCATTCTTTCCACATGTGAAGCATGTGATTACTCCACCTCTTCCTCTTCCTCTACCTCTAGTACGAGGAAAAGTGTTGTTGTCAGCATAATCTCCTCTCTACTTAGTATGTTGTCCTCTCTGTTCAGCATATTGCTGCCCTCGTTGTGAGGTTCCACCTCTCTCAATTCGAGTTTGAGGTTTCTTCCAGTCATCTTTGGGTTTCTGGTTTCTATCCTGGGAAACTGACTTGCCTCTTGGATGACTTCGGCCTCTGCCCTTCTAATTCTGTTTTCGGCTCAGCTTCTCTTCAGCTTTCATATCCATATGATAAGCATATTCCACCATTCAGATGGTTACCATTCTCATCTCATATTGAATGTCGTATCTCAAGCCATTCATATATCTAGCAACTTTTTCATCATCACTCTCCTGATGACCTGGTCTGATGTTCAGTCTATAGAATTCCTTAGTGTATTCTTTCACTGTCATCAGCTTCTGTCTCAGGTTCTGCATTCTCCTGAACAGATAAATTTGATAGTCCCTCAGGATGAATTTTGCCTTCATCTTCACAATCATTNCCCAGCTCTTGATCTTCTGCTTGCCCTTGCAGCGTCTTTCAGCTTATAGCTCATCCCACCACAATGTTGCATGTCCTTTCAGTCTCGTGATAGCATGCTTGACCTTCTTGTCTTCTTCGACATCTTCATAGTCGAAGTATGTGTCTAGAGCTCTAATCCAGTCTAGAAGTTCTTCTACATCCAAGTTTCCCTCGTAAACTGGAATATCCATCTTTGCTCTTGCACCCATCCTTGCAATAGCTCTGATCAAACGCTCATTTGATGCATCTTCGACTGCAACCTCCTCTTCTCATTTAGCCTCAACTTCGCTGTCAAAATCACTGAGATCCACTGCACTAGCTGTGTGTCTTTGCGTTGTCTCCACGTCTTTGAGTCTAGCTCAGAGATCATGCATTTGTCTGTCTATGGCTGGATCTGCCATCTGCCTGCCTCTTCATCGCGGCATTTCCCTATCCTCTAGATTGGGTGGCTGTCTATCTCTTCTTGGTGGCATGGTGAATTATCCTCTTCTCTGCTACAGAAAGCAAAGAACTTTCCGTGCTCTGATACCCCTTTTGACGCATATCAGAGTGCTCTTTACCTCTTATGCCTCCCTCGTCTAAAATATACAGACAAGAATCAGGCTATGATACCACTTGACGTAGGCACGCACCCTCAGGTACGCCCGCTCACAGGATCTTCTCTTTCCTCGGCCCGAAGGACACTAACCATCCTTCTATTTCCCTATCGGGAAATCTACACCCACAAAACTCTTCGAGTGACCCCCTTCTTACTTATCGGGGAATCAGACTTCATGGTATCGCGAGGTCTATGGTCGAGCACTGGTGTTTCGAATCTCTGAAACCCAATACAAGTCAACGATGACCCTTCCCTTACCCCATTGGGACTTATTCTATCACGATTTCTCTACTCGCGATGTCGAACACTTCGTTTTACTGACTCCCGACTCCCGATATGCCGATTACCCAACACGCGTGTGAGTTTACCTTTTAACGTCCCGTCACCTCTATCGGGAATTGGGAGTTCATGATTTCACGAATCCTGATGCTATTGTATCGGGACTTCTCGCCACGAAACCCCGATAGCTTGTGCCACCTGTCCTCCACTCGCCGACTCAGCTGTGGCCCACACTATTTACGTAGTTGTCGGGATATCGCGTATCACAATATCACGATTCTCGTTACCAAATCTTCGACTCTTCTCTCACGAAATCCCGATAGATGATTTCACGAATAATCCAACGGTCCTGGATGGCTTGGATCAATGGCTCTATATGTCCTGAGCTTAAACCTTCAGGAATATTCCACTATATCTCCCCTGCACATCCACAAGATCTAATGACTAACAGAGATTCGCGGATTCTCCTCGGAGAATACCGACCATCCGTTCCTTCCGGATGAATTCTGCGAAATGACCAAGTGTAGCTCCACGGAGCTCGTCCGCCTGCTCGCAAAATTATGACGCCTCTTGAACCTTCAAGGCACAATTGTCTGCACTGTTCTTCAACAAACTCAAAGGCCTATCCTTCCTGAGATTTTCCACGACTCTGCATCTTCTTAGAAAGACCTCTTGCTCGCACTCCTTGCAACAACCTTTAAACACTTCCTAAGTGTCGAAGTCTTTTGACTCTACGCACTCCTGCAGTAGTAGTCCTTCGATGCTTCACTCATCTTCGCAACCCTGAGATTCTTAACCAGCCTGTGCACTCCTTGCACGACTCCTGTTCCCAACTACACCCTTGGGTGAATGAGAACAAAAGCTATCTCTATCTGAACCCCTTTGTCAACGCACTCCTTGAGGACACTTCAACTGCACTCCTTGCAGGAATTCTCTGGCTCAAATAGAGGAACAATTGAAACTCATTCCTTCACCCTTTTAGACTTCAATTCAAACATGAAATCATATACACATCATATAAAATCAAATGTATAACTGGAAGCAAACATTCATGAGAATATCAACATCAATACACAGAGAATAACACAAACCATGAATTTGAATTAAAGCTTTCTATTCAAATGTCTGTACATGGGTGTTCTTAAACAACTCTCTGCATTCTCTTGCTCTTCGTGTATTTCATTCTCTAATAATGTTACAAATGCACAATGAGGGTGTCTATATCCCGTTTCCCTCTTGTGCTCCAGAAACTGTCTAATCTAGAATTAAATTTCTATCTACTAGCATTAACTACTTTAAATGCCTCTACCTACTAAGGATGAGTGAAATCCTCTCAAGGTCCATTACATTATACAAGTGTGCTTCAATAAATTGTTACATTTATGTTTGCGCAACAACTTCAAGGCGTTTTCAAAATTTGTGTTGGCTTGTCCAGTTGTCTTCCGCTTCCACGCTGGCTTGCTTGATGAGTTGGCGATGCTCCTGCATCACATTACATGCATAAACCTGTGGCTGGGGAGCCATACACATAGAAAATACATGTGGTTCTTAATCACACATCTATTGGACACCATTGTAACCCATGTTGGTACCTCTTCGAGTGGTAGTGCATTAGAAAACATAGGTATACAGATCGGCCTAGGCATCTTGAAACCCTCCGTAGATAAATTGATCGATCGCCTGATTGCTATAGTGTCACCAACAAAGCACTCGAGAAGTGACTCTCTAGTACCAGGGTAGCTGGGTAGTATGACTAAGGGTACTGTCTAGCCTCCTTAGTTGGTTCCATGAGATATTGGAATGAGTACTATTGTTGAACCCCACACATATATAAGCGATCTATAACACAATGAAAACCCTTGAATGTATATTCCCTACAAACTGTTGATTAAGGTTGGTTGTCATTGATGTCAACCCTTGAAGAAATCCCGGTAGCACAAAGGCTTGGGTAATGGACCCAAGTTTGTTTGATGTAAATCTAAATCATTATTGTCTTGTCATGGTTGATAATAAGTACAAAAGGATGAACTCCAAAGTGGTCTCCTTATGGATAAATTCCTCACCGGAAGGTGCTTTGTGGACTGAGTTATCCTAGAAGTATGGTTAAAGAACCCATGATTATTTGTGGAATAATGAGATGAAGGTTAGTGAATTTTTTAGTGAAACTATCCTATATGGATAGTTCTTTTCATGCCATTTCTAGTGGTATGTAGAACATCACATAACTCTTCATGGTTAGAGAGTTATGGCCATGAGAAGTTCGTGAACCCAAGTTTGGGTAATGGACCCAGGTTTGTTTGATGGATAATGGTATGCGTTTTGATATATTTGTAGGTAATACTATTCTATATGGATAGTTCATGCTATTCCATTTCTGGTGGTATGTGGAACGTCACATAACTCCTCATGGTTTGAGAGTTATGGCTTTACGAAGTTGGAGGACCCTCATATGTCATCTAGAAGCCCCAAAAGGTCAAAGTAGTCAAAGTGGTTTAAGAGATACTAGAGGGTAAATAATAAAGTGAAGTGATGAGTTTATTATAATTCAAAGTGAATACAAAATAAATTGTTTAAATAATAAATTTAATGGATAAATTAGAAGTGGGTTAACCCTAAAATAAGGAAATTGGGAAAAGTAATCTAGAAGATGTTCTTAAGGAAGATACTGGGAGAGTATAAATAAGAATGATTCAGACTGCAAAATTGATATTCCATCGATGAAACATATTCAAGTATCTGTGGTAAAACATTTATCTTGTGGGTCGTTGTATTTTTGGAGTTACACTCCGTGGAAAATAGGGTTTGTGGTTAGTCCTAAAAATAGTCTAAAACATGTGTTTTAGGTAAAAATGTCATAAATGATTCATAAAAGATCCAAATTTAGTAAGAAAAAATGTGTTGGTTATAGTACAATATGTAGTATTCTGTGTACAATTTTCAGATCCATTCAACAAATATTTCGTGTGGGGCACGCTCTATAAGGTCGCTCTCTAGAATAAGCCAAAATTCAGTAAGGTATGCCATTTTTCTATAAATCCTTTTTTGAGAGGTTCCAAGTAGTGACACCTAGAGGAATTGCATAAAACACACTACACAAAATTGTGTATCATTTTAAGATATTTATTCATTACAGGTACATAGTTATGATTATTTCAAGTTAGGGTTGTTGACTAATCCAAAACTAGGCACGTGAGACTAAAGAAAAGTTTGATGAAAATACTAGTATCTTGTTGTTAAAGTTAAGGAAGGTTTGCAGGTATGTGATCATATACACCAGGTCTATTACATAGTTACAAATCATATTTGGATGATGAAATTGATGAGGGATTTTGGTTGAGGTACATGTTGGGTACATGGTTGAGACAAGT
>SNQJ01S0141255.1:23728-39976 GCA_010110895.2 Picea sitchensis
AGTTTCAACCTTGTGAGCATCAGAAACAAAACTTGCAAAAAATCAAGTCTTCAAAAACCAGTGCTCTGATACCAACTTGATCTAAAAATGAAGAAGACTTGAAAATCTTGAAATTATTGCAATGTAAATGTTATGTGTTTAAAGAAAATGGATCAATTTTGCAACACATAAACTAAGGGATTACTCATGAAAAATACACATAGACAACAACATAATCAATGAACATAAGC
Source organism: Picea sitchensis (assembly GCA_010110895.2). NCBI lineage: Eukaryota > Viridiplantae > Streptophyta > Pinopsida > Pinales > Pinaceae > Picea > Picea sitchensis. The sequence continues at coordinate 23,959 of SNQJ01S0141255.1, forward strand.
ACATAAACACAACAATTGATAAAGGAGTTCACCCCTCTCTTGGGCTACATCTCCTAGTCCAGCTTCCAATGGATCATTATTATTAATTTCTAAAAGTTATCAAAAACATGCCTTACAATGCTCAAAATGACCAACCGACTTCTCTAATGGCTTCAGAGCGTCCAAAAACTCCTAGTTGGGATTTTTCAGCACCTCAATCGGTCTAAAAACGAATAATTTAGGCCTCCTGGAAGTCCCCCCTTCAAGCTTGTTGTCTCTGCATCTACAAAACGCACCCTTGTCAAATGAACCTGGCACACACACAATATATAGCGTGAAAACCCAGCACTGGGCGCAAATGCACCAATGTTGCAAACTTTAGGATGGTTATGGGTGCGCCAGCCCCTAACCGCCTAGCACCTGGGCACATGGGTCATATGACCACGCGTATTTGGCAAAAAGGGCTTAAACCGTTACAATTGTTTTAAACCAAAACTTAAGCCCCTCCGTGCTCCGGTTATGGTCATATGTTATAACAAGACCACGGGTTACGTATTATAAACCCTACACCAACCATTGGTTGTATGGTATATGGTATGGGCATATGTAACAACACAAATGACCGTGGGTTGGGGCTAAGCCCGGGCCCGACCCCCCGCCAACGGTTACAAACTTAGAATTCAAATACAATAGAACTCATACATATTACAAGGCACAACGTGTGACCCATTGGTCGGTCGGAGTTTTTGAAAGCTAGATGCGGTGGGGAGGTCCAGGGGTCGAACCCCACGGACTCCAATACATTTTGACAACAAACCAATATCCAATAAAGGGGTGCCACGTGGCAGCCCATGATTGGGCCACGTGGCACCCAATCACTTTCCCAAACAGTGCTATGTGTCGACTTCCCATTCAACCAATTGTCATCCAATAATTAACTTCCACGTCACCACATGTACGGTTGTACGACTCTGCCACGTCAGCCTGTACGGACTGTACAGTCAACATCCTTTTTTTTGCATGTTTGACTTTCTGAACAGATTGCAATATCTCTCGCTCCCGATGTCCGTTTGAGATGAAATGATTTGTGTTGGGTTCGCAACGACGAGGCCTATGCTCTCTTCCGTTTTGAAGCGATTCTGAGCACTTTGAATTTTTGAGCAAAATTTGATCCCCTGATCATCAACTCCAAAATGAATTATTTTGAATGTTTATCTTATATGTCTTATATGTACATGAGGAAGCACCATAAAGAGGACAGTTCAGTCAAGGGGAGAAACCTCGAATAGAAAGATACTTTTTCCATTGATGACAAAGGTTGAGAGATTCATCAGATGCAGAGGACAAAGGCATGGTTCCAGGGGGAGCAATGCTCACAAATATGCAGAGGAAAGATGCATGTTTCCAGGGGGATCATGCGTGATATGACTTCATTATTGCATGACATAATTTCAGTTTTTCATCAGAGTGTTTTCATCAATGCCAAAGGGAGAGATTGTTGATTAAGGTTGGTTTTCATCGATGTCAACCCTTTAAGAAAGCCCAGTAGAACAAAGGTTTGGGTAATGGACCCAAGTTTTTTTTATGTAAATATGACTCATTATTGTCTTGTCATGGTTGATAATAATTACAAAAGGATGATCTCCAAAGTGGTACCCTTATGGTGAAATCCCTCACGGGAAGACATTTTGCGGATTGAGTTATCCTAGAAGTATGGTTAGAGAACCCATGCTTATTTATGGATTAATTCAATGAAGGTCAGTGAATTTGTTACTAAAACTATCCTATATGGATATTTCTTTTCATGTCATTTCTGGTGGTATGTGGAACATCACATAACTCCTCACGTTTAGAGAGCTATGACCATGAGAAGTTGGAGAACCCAGGTTTGGGTAATGGACCCAAGTTTGTTTGATGGATAATGGTATGAGTTTTGATATATTTGCAAGTAATACTATTCTATATGGATAGTACATGTCATTCCATTTCTGGTGGTATGTGGAACGTCACATAACTCCTCACAGTTTGAGAGTTATCGCCTTACGAAGATGGAGGACCCTCATATGTCATCTAGAAGCCCCAAAGTGTCAAAGTAGTCAAAGTGGTTTAAGAGATTTTAGAAGGTAAATAATAAAGTGAAGTGATGGACGTACTATAATTCAAAGTGAATACAAAATAAATGATTTAAATAATAAATTTAGTGGAGAAATCAGAAGTGGGTTAACCCTAAAATAATGAAAGTGGACCAAGTGACATAGAAGATGTTTTTAAGGAAGCTACTTGGGGCGTATAAATAAGAGGCAAGGCCCTCTCAATTTAGAACACACTTGAAAATATTTAATATATATAGGTGTATGAGGTAAAAAAATGATATATAAGCCTAATTTTAGAGGGAAGGTGAAGAAAAGAAGGTCAAAATTCAAGGGAGGATAAATTCTTTTGATGATGCTTTCTAAGGTATGTTATTTACATGTCATCTCACCATTTTCGCCATAAATTTTTTTATATAATTATTCAGACTGTGAAATTGATATGACATTGAGGAAACATATCCAATTATCCGTGGTAAACAATTCATCTTGTGGGTCGTTGTATTTTTGGAGTTAGAGTCTGTGGAAAATAGGGTTTGTGGCTAGTCCTGAAACTAGTCTAAAACAGGTGTTTCGAGTAAAAATGTCATAAATTATTCATAACATATCCAAATTCAGTGATGCAAAATGTGTTGTTTATATTAAATTCTTCCGTATTCTATGTAATATTTTCATATCTATTCAACAAATATTCCATGTGGGGCATGGACTACAAGGTCGCTTTGTAGAATAAGCCAAAATTCAGAAAGGTATGCCATTTTTGCTATAACTCCTTTTATGAGAGGTTCCAAGTAGTGACACCTGGAGTAATTTCATTAAACATAATTAAGAACATTGTGTATCATTTTAAGATATTTATTCATTACAGGTACATAGTTATTATTATTTCAAGTTAGGGTTGTTGACTAATCCAAAACTAGGCATGTGAGACTAAAGAAAAGTTTGACGAAAATGTTAGTCTCTTGTTGTTAAAGTTAACGAAGGTTTTTAGGTATGTGATCATATACAACAGGTCTATTACAGAGTTACAAATCATATTTGGATGATGAAATTGATGAGGGCTTTTGGTTGAGGTACATGTTGGGTACATGATTGAGACAAGTACTTGATGAGTTGGCACATACATGATGTGTATAGTTGATGATGTTGATACATATTTATGAGTCATAGTTGATGAGTAGTTGAAACATGATTGGTAGATACTTGGTACATGGTTGGATGAACTTGTTTATGGTACATGTTGATTACAGGTTGTTTGGTACAAGTTGGTGCATCGTTGATGCACTTGTTTATGGTACATGTTGATTACAGGTTGAGGTATAGGTTGATGCATGGTTCAGGTTTATTGGTATAGGTTTATAGCGGTATTTATCATAGTGATAATGTGATAGTGGTTCCATCATTCTACTTCTACTTCAGGGCAGTTGGATGAGGCAAGGACAAGTGGTTGTAGCCACCTTCTGGTTGTAGCCGGAGAACATAGGGGGTTGTATCCACCTTCTGGTTGTATCCAGGGAATAAGAGAGTTAGAGATTACTTTAGGTTTTAGCCTGAGAAACAAGGGGGTTGGAGCCTCCTTCCAGTTGTCGCTGGAAAACAAAGGAAGCTGGTGCTTCCAATAAATGTAATTCTCAAGACATATAAGAAAAAGCATTCGGTGGTTTTATCCCTCTTTGGGTTTCCATGTAAAACACTAGTGTACTGTGTATGTGCATGATTTTTCATCTGTTCATTGTTTATTTACTCTGTAGTTATTGGATGATAATGATACATTTATATAACACTTGGATTATATGGTTAAAAAGGATTAAATTTCTTTATTACTGATTCACCCCCCCTCTCAGTAATCCAACACAAACCCTAACCCTTGGGAATAGAGAAAAGAAATAAAATACAAGATCTATTGTAGTGAAACCTTGTCATATACATTGGGGTTGCGAAATTACTACATCTTTTGTCCTGTTAATAATTTGGGCATTATGCCTCTGCAATATTATTCAGTTCAGAGTATAACTCCGCAGGAGTATACAAAAAAATAGAAACAAATATGGGCCTGTCAGCACCCTTATTTGTGACCTATCCCATTGCATTCCTCTCTTCATTATGATCATAGTGGTACCCTTCAATTTTAAGCATTGTTTTCCTGTGGACCCAACCCCCTCTGGGACGCCTTTGTTAAGGCCTATCCCATTGGATTCCTCTCTTTGTCCTAATCGGTTCAGTATCTTTTTTTTTTAAGCCAATTTATTTCCATCTCGACACCTCCATTGATACCTAAGCCTTCAGCATGCCTACCATTCGCTCTCAGTCCCAAGAAACCTTGGATTATAGAATGTCCCACCTGGAACAACAAATTGATGACAACATGGATTCCCTCTACAATGAATTCACCACAGCACTTGACCAACAATTCGACAAATTGGTACAACTCTTCAGAGGAAATAATGTTGAGAAAAAACCATAAGAACCTCATTATTCTCATTATGAAAATAATTCATCCTCCCACTCCCCTTGGGGTTCTCCACCTTCTTGGAATAAGGTTCCCAAAGTTGACATGCATAAATTTGATGGTTCCAACCCAGCTGGGTGGGTTTCTAAAATGGAACAATGCATATCTCTTCATGATATTCTAAACGATGAGACCAAAAATCATGTAGGTGTTTTGTCCTTGGATCAATAATGTTGGTAGTGGTGGTAGTGGCATAAGAAATGTCATTTAGGACCTCTCAATCGGAACATGTTCTCCAAAGAAATTTGTGCCCATTTTGATAGGGAATCACAAATTTTGGGCCGAATCATTAATTTGTGGTAAACTGGATCTATCACAGACTTCATCAAGGAATTTGAATAGTTGGATATCCATACCGAGGGCTTATTTGATGAATTTTACCTTGAATGTTTTATCAATGGTCTAAAAGAATCTATCAAGGCTCATGTTAACATGCATCATCCTACTACCTGGTTGTAGGTATTTCAATTAGCTAGGGAAGCATAGACCATCTCTAGGCACCATTCCTAAAGGCTTCATTTACCACCCATCCTTGCCCAGGGGCTACACTTGCTCCAACCCAAAATTTGAAGGTCCAAAAGGTCTCTCTCATTGAAATGGTAGAATGTCACAAGAAAGGAATTTTATACTATTGTGATGAAAAGTATGAACTAGGGAATAAATGTAGAGAACATAATTTCTTCCAGATTGATGCCTCAACTTCCTCTTCCTATGATGACATCCCATCAGATGAGGTTTCATACCAAGAGGTGGCTCAACCAAGTGATCATGTTGAAGATCCAGTTGTCACGCCAATGGAATCCATGGACCCGATCATCTTGCTTCATGTACTCTCAGGTATTTCAGCCCCACAAACATTGAAGGTCAAGGGATACATTAAACATAGGTCTGTTGTGGTGTTTATTGATAGTCGTAGAACCCATAATTTTATTCATTGCAGGCTCACTGATGAGATCCATTGCTTTGTCCATCATATTTCTAGTTTTCAAATTCTCATAGCTAATGGTAGTACTATTAAGTGTGGGGGTTGTTGTGAGAATGTCAAACTCCAAATGGGTGATTACCATATGAAAACCCACATGTTCTCTATTTCCATGGATGGTTGTGATATTGTATTAGGCGTGGAATGGTTTTTCACTCTAGGGATGATAACAATGTATTATTAAGAATTATATATGATATTCACCCAAGACTCTCACCCCTATACTCAGGGGTCTCCAAGCGGGCTCTCCTGAAATAATCATCTCTCACAGGATGGAAAAAGTTCTTGAAGAAAGGCCACCATAGTGTGATTTCTCAATTAAATGTCATTCATGTCACTTGGAAAGCCTCTCAGGGAGTTCCTCTTATCATGAAACTCATCTTGGACAAGTACTCCAAGATATTTGAGATTCATATGGCCTTACATCCTTCGGGGTGAGCATGATCATAACATCCCTCTCCTTCCAGGAATTCAACCCCACAATGTACGTCCCTACAAATATCCCTTTGCTCAGAAACATCAAATAGAAAATATGGTACAAGAATTACTTGAGGCGGGGGTAATTATCCCTAGTACTAGCCCATATTCTCCACTAGTGGTGATGTTTTTAAAGAAAGAAGGTACTTGGCTCATCTGCCTTGATTTTTGTGCCCTGAATAAACTGACCATCAAAGAAAAATTCCCAATTCTTGTCATTGATGATTTTCTAGATGAAATACAAGGTTCCTATGTGTTCACCAAATTAGAACTTCACTCCGGGATAACCCTCTTCTTCATGTGGAAAAAATACTTCACTTGCTGCAGGAAATCCAATTGTTTGTCAAAAATACCGAATGTTCATTTGGCGCCAACGAAGTCGAATACTTGGGGCACATTTTCAGTAGAGATGGGGTAAAATTGGACCCCAAAAAGATACAAGGTATGCAAGAATGGTCTCTCCCAATGAATTTAAATATCTTGAAGGGTTTTCTTGTATAGGAAATTTGTCAACCATTATGGAAAAACTACTAAGCCCTTGATTGACCTCCTTAAGAAGAATGCATTTCATTGAACACATGTTGTTGAGAAAGCCTTCACAAAGTTAAAGAGGGCCATGTGCACTACGCCTATCCTAGTAGCTCCTGACTTCAACAAAAACGTTTTGGTGGAATCGGATGCTTGCAGCACAGGTATAGGTGTAGTGCTACACAAGATGGTTGACCCTTGGCATTTACTAGCCAAGAATTGAGTGGTCACAATTTGGGCCGATCTATGTATGAAAAATAAATGATGGTCATTATTCATGAAATGCACACTTGGAAACCATATCTCTTGGGACGCCATTTCCATATTAAAATAGATCACCATACCCTGAAATATTTTTTGGACCAGTGATTATCATCCCCAGAACAAAATAAGTGGCTGACAGAAATGTTGGGTTATGATTATGAAATCATATACAAAAAGGGAAAATATAATATAGTAGCATATGCATTGTTAAGACAACATGAGTAGGAAAAAACCCTCTTTGTTTTATCCTTACCGGTCCTTGATTGGATTGAATAAGTGCACCAAATGTGGCTAACGCACCAGACTACCTCCAAATTAATTCAATTTCTTCAGGAGGATCCTAATCCTCCCACTGGCTACACTTGGAAGGATAATTTTCTCTTATAGAAGGATCACCTAGTTCTCTCACCCTCCTCAACACTCAATCCTAGGCTCTTAAATGAGTCTCACTCCTCAGTTATAGTGATTCATTTGGGCTTCCAAAATACATATTCTCGTGATCGATGTTATTTGTTTTGGGCGGGAATGAAGAAGGATATACTTAAATTTGTCACATAATGTTAGTTGTTCCAACGTAATAAAGGTGAAATGGTCAATTCTCCAAGTGTCCTACAACCCTTACCCACTCCATCTTCTCTGTGGATAGAAATATTCATGGATTTTATAGTGGGCCTTCCTAAATCGAGGATCAAGTCTATCATCATGGTAGTGGTTGAAAGCCTCTCCAAGTATGCTAATTTTTGTCCCTTACCTCACCCTTTCACACCAACACTCATAGCAAAAGTCTTCCTTGATTAGATTTTCAAGTTACTCGGCATGCCAACCTCTTTTGTCTCTGATCGTGACCCAACTTTCACCAACACATTTTGGCAAGTGTTGTTAAAATTGAAGGTCAACCAACTGAGCATGAGGACAAATTATCACTCCCATTTTGATGGCCAAACAGAGGTAGTCAACAAATGTTTGGAAACCTACTTGCAGTGGCTTCCCTTGGCATAATGGTGGTACAATACTTCCTATAATACGGTCACTAAAATAACCGCATATGAAGTGGTGTATGGCCAAAGGACATCGAAAATCATTACTTATCTTCCTAGCACATCCAAGTTCCAATATATTGATATGATTTTCCAAGGTCATACAACCACTCTTGTGGCTCTCAAGGATAACATCCACATGGCCCAAAATTGCATGAAGCAACATGTATACCAACATCATTCAGAAAGGTTTTTTCAGGAAAGTGATTAGGTGTTTCTCAAGCTCCAACCTTACAAGAAAACATCTCTCAAAGCTCAGGGACATCACAAATTGGAACCTAAGTTTTATGGACCCTACCGGATCATCAACCATATTAGCTATGTGGCTTACAAATAGGCCCTTTCTCCTACTTCCAAAATCCATCTAGTGTTCCATGTTTCATGTTTGAAGAAAGTGGTGGGACAAAATTGCAAAGTCCAAACCATCCTGCCAGAATTAGATGAAGAAGGTTCCATGTGGCTCCAACCAGAAGCAGTCCTCAATAATCGTGAACATCAGTTGTGTGGCATCCATATCAAGGAAGTCTTTATCAAATGGAAGGACACAACACTAGAGGAGGTGACTTAGGAACCTGCAACCATACTTCAACAGTTTATGCACCTACAACCTTGAGGAAAAGGCTTCTTTTGAAGGGAGAGGGCATGCTAGGATATGATCCTAAACCCTTTCCATGGGTCATTAGTTAGTAGGATATGTTTTATATTTAATAAAGGCCAACATTATTTAATAATTCCTAATAAATAAAGAAGAATAAGTCAATGTAAGAAGACCTAATAGAAGTTTCCGCTTCTAGAAAGATATTCCTCTAGAAGTTTCCTTAGAATGTAGAATTAGTATAAATAAGAGTAGGAGGAATTAAATATTTTGTCTTGGAGATTATTGTAATAGAGCTCTTCTCTGTTGTATTTTTCCCCCTCGAAGAGTCAAGTGAACATCGCTATCATAATAAAGCTTATCTTCCTAGTTATTATTTTGGTGTTATTCTAGTGTTCTTCTCATATTTTTTTGGATATATCATTATTATTCTATCATTGCCTACTATATCTTTTTTGTTCTACATAATATGTTGTATCAGGAATATTGCAGTGTGTCACCTAGATTTGAGATAACATTTGAATATTTGTCAAAATCACTTATAGTTAGTAGAGGAAGACAAAGTAGTAGTAGCTAGAGCAGTCGAAGCAATGTGCAAAGTCGAAGTTAGTGAACTACACCGAGGGGAGGTACTATAAAAAATTCAATGGGAGTGTTAGACAACACATTGAGAATGGTTGAGTTCTAGGGAGTTGGATCAGAAGATCTATAAAAAAATCTATTTGTATGTGATACAATTTGGGCTATGAAGAATGTCTAGGATGAGGCCATAAAGATTGCACAATTGAAAACAACGTTTAGAGGCCACACATTAGTATGGTACATGAAACTGCAAAGTAATACACCAGAAGTTCAAGCAAAGACACTAGTATAAATTTGACAAGCATTATTAAAAGAGTTCAAGAGGCCAAAATATGAGTCGTAGTACATTACAGATTTGAAGGAAATCAAAGAAGTGCAGACTTAGTCAATATGAGATTATGATAAAATATTTAAGGATTTGATGGGTAGATTGAAATTTCGTACTCTTGATCAACAACACATAGAATGGTTTATTCCAAGACTATTTCCACACATTTACTACCCATTGATACAAAAAAACGTTCTATCGTAGCCTGAATCTTTAGAGATTACAATGAAGTTGGCAGCGTCTCCTGTAGGAGATGGTGGGGGGATGGATCAAGTCTAGACACAGTTAGCTAGCTTGACAATTCAATTGGTGGAACTAGTGAAAGGTAAGGAGAAGCGAGAAAAAGTTTTGTGTACCAAGTGTAGGACTTAAGGCAACCATTGTAGATTTTAACATTGTATGACTATTTACTACAAACAGATTTTCAGTAAAATAAAAAAAAAGATACAATGGAAAATACACACATTACACAAAGATGTTTCCCCTGGAAACCCAAACCAGGAAAACCAACATATTCTATATTCATTCACCATACATTGTTTAAAATACAATATACATATAGGAGCCAACGAAATCCAAAACTCTAGCCAAATGACCCGGATTATTCAACAACCTTAATTCCTTAACTGAAAATTGAAAACCATCAACAAAAAACCATGTGCTGAAAAAATGTCGAACAATGGACATGAAAAACGAGGAAGAAAAGGTGACACATTTCACAAGGAAAAAAAATTCTCGAGGGAACTACCCCCGAACCCCTATGTAGGGGGGATATCATCCCCCCTCAAACCTCCCTACGCACAAAGAATATAACATATACCCAATATTCTCACACTTTTTTTTTTTTTTTNTCATACATGAGGTTACAGGGTTACATAGTCAACAATCCAGGGAAGTAATTCCCATAGATCTTCTACACCAAGAGAACTTCTCAGTGCTCACATATTTTGTTAATGAATCTGTAACATTCTTTAAAGTTTCCACGTTCATCACCAATACTTTCTTTTCTTCAACCATGTCTCTCACAAAGTGACATTGAACATCAATATGCTTTGTCTTTGAATGATAAGTCGGGGTCTTCACCATAAAAAATGCTATCTGACTGTCACAGTCTATCCTTACAACTTGTTGTCCCAATCCAATACCTGAACACAATATTTTTAACCATATTTCTTCTTTTCTTGCATGAGTGGCTACCATGTATTCATCTTTTGTAGTTTAAAGTCCCACTACATAATCTTTTTTTCTCATCCAACTAATTTCTCCTCCAAATAGGTTAAACACGTACCCTCTTGTAGATCTCCTATGATCCAGATCTCTAGCCTAGTTTGCATCCATAAAACCATGTATGCCCAACACTCTGTCCAATATTGGTCTTCCTTGGTAGAAAAATCCATAGCTATTAGTGTCAGGAAAATACCTGAAAACCATTTTTATTGTTGTCAAATGATCCTTCCTTGGTTTTGACATATACCTACTCAAAATTCCCACTCCATGTGCAATGTTCATTCTAGTACAGACCATTGCATAAATCAAAATGCCAATTTCAATCACATATGGAACACAAGATATGTCCTCATCCTCTTCCTGTGTCTTAGGACATTGATCCATAGATAATTGATCCAGATTGTTTTTGACATGAAATGAGAGCGGAGATATAATAAAGAAATGCAAAGAGATATCGCGTATATCCAATAATATAACAGAAATATATCAGAGATGCAACCATAAACATAGAGATACAATAATACACGATTTCTATTAATGAAATAAATGTACAGAGACAGTAAAAATACAGAGTGAAAGACTCGCTAGAATGGTGCCAGCATATCTCTGAGAAGAGATGTGACGACTACTAGAATTCAAAAGAATATGGTTAAAATGAGGTTTTGAAGGCCGTTTTACAATAAACAGGAATGCCAAAAACCCTACACATCCAAAAACCTAACCCTAGGAGATGAAGCACCAAAAGTCATGTGGGCCCCGTTTGGGTAAGTGAGTACATCAACTTCCCGGGGTCGTAACTTTTGCATACGATCTCCGTTTTAGGCGTGTGATAGCTCGTTGGAAAGGTATTGTAGAGGAGACTCATTTTGGAGGCTCAATTATTATTTTGGATATCATTGAGGACCTAGATCTCGAAAAACCTTCATTTGGGCCCTCAAAATGGCCCCCGAAGTTAAAAACTGCTAAAAATAGTAAATTGCCAAAATTGCCAAAATACTGTTTTGAGCCAGTTGGGAAAGGTGGGTGGCCACTGATATCCACATAGATCAATAAATTTACACCAGTAGGAATAGGGAGCTTCAACAATTTACATTCCTGCATATTAAACCTCTACAATATTGCCTCGATATATTTTCTCTGATTTAACCAGAGTTTCCACTTTTCCTGATCTCTTTTAATTTCCATGCACAAAATAAAATTTGCAGCACCGAGATCCTTCATGTAAAATTTAGAGGACAAATGAGTTTTCACATCTTGGATAATCTCCTTGTTGTTTCCTATCAACAACATGTCATCCATATACAAGACCAAATAAATCAAATGATCACCAATTAATTTAAAATACACACGGTGATCCTCTTTGTTTCTTATGAATCCAAGTCCCAACATATAAGTATGAAATTTTTGATACCACATCTGTGGTGATTGTTTTAAACCATACATGGAATTTTTCGTCTTGCATACCAACTCCTTCTTTCCCTTCACAACAAATCCTTTTGGATGCTTCATATAGATTTCTTCTTCCAGATCCCCATGTAGGAATGTTGTCTTCACATCCATATGTTCTACTTCAAAATCAAACGCAACAACAACAGATAACAAATATATAATAGAAGTTAACTTGGAAACATGAGAAAAAATATCACCAAAATCAATTTCCTCAACCTGGGAATAACCCTTTTCTACTAACTAAGCTTTGTATTGCTCCACTTTTCCTTCTGCATTCATCTTCTTTTTAAATACCCATTTTCTGCCAATGGGATTTCTTCGAGTCAGAAAATACACTAGATCCCAAGCCTCATTCTTATCCAAGGGTGTCATTTCTTCATTCATGGCCTTTTTACAAATTATTCCATCCTCTGAATACATTGCCTCCCTGATAGTTCTAGGATCATCATCTGTAATAGACAAAGACAAATTTGAATGAAAATTAGGTGGATTATACCTTTTCGGTTGCCTTCTTTTTGAAACCGATCTCCTCAATAATGGACTATGAAGATCTTCTTCTTCTGATTCATGTTCTTCTGTAAAGTTTGATTCATCATCCTTTAAATCAAACTCCATTTTATCTAGTTCTTCCTTACTTGGTAGGACATCTTGTTTGACAACATCTTTTATTTCTCTAAATACCGAATCTCGACTATACACAACCTTAGTTTATGGGTTCCAAATCTTATAAACTTTAAGACCATATTTATACCCAATAAAGATACACTTTTCAACCTTCTTATCTAGCTTACTCATGTTTTCCTTTGGATCATGAACATAGGCCTCATAACCAAATACCTTGAGATGTGTGAGAAAAGGTTTCTTACTAGTCCATACCTCTTGTGGAGTCTTGTCATATAGTGATGACAAGGGTGATCTATTAACTAGGTAACATGCAGTACCCAATAACTCTGCCCATAACTCTTTCCCTAAACCGACACCACTGAGCATGCACCTTGATTTTTCCATCAACATCTTTGTCATCCTTTGTACAACTCCATTCTACTGAGGTGTATATAGATTATTATTCTTCCTTTCTATACCACACTTCTTACATAATTCTTCAAATTCATTCCTGCAGAAATGTCCACCATTATATGTCCTCAACACCTTAATTATTTTCTCTGGTTGATTCTCAATAAGAGTGTTAAACTATTTAAACCTATCAAAGACTTCAGATTTCTTCCTGAGGAAGTATATCCAAGTATTCCTTGAGAATTCATCTATAAATGAGACATATTACATAGATTTTCCCAATGATGGAACCAACACATGTCCAAACACATCACTGTGAATTCTCTGTAAAATTCCTTCTGCCCTTGTTGCACTAGAGGGGAATCTTACCTAATTCTACTTCTCATATACACAATGTTCACAAAAATAAAAAAATCCTGAGAGAATTTAGACATACATTCAACCATAAATTTACCGTGTAGTAGTCTAAGACCCTTCTCTCCGATATGCCCGAGTCTTTGATGCCACAACATAACCTTTTCTCTAGAGACTGTAGGAGTTTTTTCTTCTTCAACTCCAATATCATGAACAATAGAACTATTACACCCATCACTAATAGTGATTCCTTGCATATTATATAGAGTTTTTGTTAGGGACCTAACCCCTCATGTAGGTATAATAATATATTTCCATGTAATAAAGGTCAATATTAATAAGGCCTAGAAATAAGGAAGAATAAGTCCAATGTAAGAGGACCTAATAGAAGCTTCAACTTCTAGAAGGATCTTCTTGTAGATGGTTCTCTTGAAAGACATATTTAGTATAAATAGGAGTTGAGGGTATGAGAACTTTTTTCTTGGATATTATTGTAATAGAGATCTTCTCTGCTGGAGGTTTCCCCCTCGAAGAGGCAAGTGAACATTGCTATCAATAATCAAAGTGTTATTTATGGTGTTATTTTGTTATCATTTTGGTATTATCGTGGTGTTTTTCTTGTTATATTGTTGCTCATATTCCATTTCTAGCTATTTATTTATGTTCTTCATACTTTTTGTATCTGGAATATTACAAGTGGTATCAGAGAACCTTCCTTGACAAACAATTGTGCGTTAATTTTTTCAGTGTAGAGACATATACCGACATCTTTAAGCTATAGATATCTATCGTTACATGCATAAACCCGCAGTCGGGGATTCATACACATAGGAAATACAAGTGGTACTTAAGCACACATCTATTTTCCACCCTTGTAACACCTGTTGGTGCCCCTTCGAGTGGTAGCACATTAGACATCACCTGCATACAGATCAACCTATATCTCCTGAAGCCATTCGTAGATAAACCAATCGACCGCTTGACTTCTATAGTTCCATCGAGAACAACACTCGGGAAGATAATCTCTAGTACTTGGGTAGTTGGGTAGTATGACTAAGGGTATAGTCTAGCCTCCTTAGTTGGTTCCCTGATATATTGGGCCGAGTACTACCATTGGAACCCACACGTATATCAGAGAGATATAGCACAAGGAAACCCCTTGTCTGTAGAACCCTTGAATACCTAACCCTTGGGATGGAAATAAAAACATAACATATAATATCTATTGCAGCACAATTGTGTCTCCTGCATTCGAGTTGTGAAATTACTACACATCTCTTCCTGTTAAGCATTTGGACATTTCATCATTGCAATATTCTTTATATACGAGTATAGCTCCATAGGAGTAAAAAAAAATAAAAATTGGATCCTTTTGGCATCATTATTTGATACCTATTCCATTGGTTTTCTCTCTTCGCCCTGATCACGGTCATACCTATCATTTTTCAACATTTTTTTTGTGGACCCAACCTCCTTCCAAAACCCTTATTTGGGATTTACCCGATTGGATTCACCTCATCACCCTGATCATTGTGATACACTTCGCCCATAACCCATTTTTTGTGTGGTCCCACCCACCCCTTTTCGTCTTCCCTAGTCATCATGGCCCATAGTTGTAGCCAAGACTTGGAAGCTCGCTTCAATACCTTGCACTCTAATTTCACAGAAACCCAACAAGATGTGTGACAAATCAATGCCAATATTCTCTCCATCAATCAAAAAATGCATTCCTCCATCGTGGCTTCAGTCGCTACCTCAATCGAGGACCTTAGACAAGAGCTCAAACAAAACATTACTACCCAACTTGAATCTATACCTACGACAATCTACAATAAGCTTCATATCCCTACAAATATTCCCTTATCTGACCCACCTTTGCATACCAAAGGTGAAACTTCCTCTCATTCCCATAATTTTCATCCCCATCACTTTTAGCGTGACCTATGCCTTCTGCATGTGGATGCGACCAAATTTGATGGATCGAATCCCACTGGCTGGGAAACTCAAATGGAACATTATTTCTCTTTGTATGGAATTATGTATGAGTTGGACAAACTCCGATATGGTGTTCTCCATCTAGATCAAGAACATTGGAAATGGTGGAAATGGAGAAAAAATGCACGCCAAGGGTATGTGGCTTGGACATACTTTTTGGAATAGATTTATGAACTCTTTGACACTGACACCAACCATTTAGGCCGTTTGAAAAAGTTGAAACAATTTGGCACAATGGAAGACTTTATAACTACTTTTGAGCGACTAGCTTTTCGTACAGAGGGCATGTCTGATGCTTTTTTCTGAGAATGTTTTATCAGTGGCCTCAAGAATGAGATTCATGCTCATGTCCTCATGGCTCAACCTCAAATTTGGGTGGACTATACTAAAAGAGCTAAGGAAGCACAATAGTTTGTCTCTTCTCAAAACCGCAAACCCTCCTTTATTCCTCGCACTAAACCAATAACTCCCACTCCTCCTTCTACTCCACTCAAGATCTAGAAATTGACCAGGTCCAAAATGGCTGAACGCCAACTCAAAGGCCTTTGTTATAATTGTGATGACAAATATTTTCTGGGACACAAGTGTAAGGAAAATATTTTTATGTC
>SNQJ01S0141256.1:12220-24887 GCA_010110895.2 Picea sitchensis
TTCTTCTTGGTGCTTTGTTTTCACTAATAGATCAGCCTCAAACATTGGTGACATGGGTCTTTTGGTTCTTTTTGTTTCTATGTCCCTATGCTCATGAATTTAGTTTTTATTGCATCTCTTAGTTTAATTCTTAATTGTAGTTTGTGTTTTCTTTCCCTAACTCTTTTCTCTACAACTGTCCTTCTCAGCAGACCCAACTGAGCTTGCAAGCACCTCTGTTTTTCTCACCAAGGTGACGAAAGAGGCGCAACAATAACAACAAATTTATCTCTCTCGCCCATGAAGGCAATGTCCATGGCTCGCTGGAAGGTTTCCCCTTCATTCATCAAGCCGAAAGGCATTTTATCGTACATGAAGGTACCTTAAGAGGTAGTGAAAGCCATTTTTTCCTTATCATTTTGGTGTAATGCAATCTAATTGTAACCTGAAAAACCATCAATCATTGACATTCTGTCAGCTGCAACTGCCTTCTCTAAAACGTGGTCCATCTTAGGAAATGGGTAATTTTCCTTAAGTGACGATTGGTTCAGGTTTCTAAAATCAATGCACAGTCGGATCTCATTGTTTTTCTTTCTTACTAGAACTAAATTAGCCACCCACTCGGAATACCTTAGTGGGACGATGATTTTAGCGTCCAGGATTTTTTTGACCTCCTTTTCTATCACCGACAGTAACATAGGGTTTATCTGTCTGAGTTTCTGCTTAAAATGTTTGACACCAGGTTTCAAAGGAATTTTATGTTCGATTATAGAAGTGTCATAAGTTCTCAGTTCGTCGTAAGACCAAGCAAAAATGTATTTATATTGTCTAATCAACTCGGCATATTTACTTTTGGTTTATGGGGACAAGTACTTGGATAACCTCACCAACCAACGATTTTATTTAGTACCAATATCACAATCCTCAACCTCCTCTAGTTGAGGCTGCAAGGTGGACTTTAGAGGGATGTCATCCTGGTTAAATAACCTTTCCAAAGGAATCAAGCCCTTGGGGATCTGGTTATTTTTTAAAAGAAGCATACAGTGGTTAGCGATTTTATCGTGGAACTCTTGGGGGTCTTCTCCTTCCTACATGATCCAAATAGGATCATTTTGGTTTTCTTGGTCGGCATGTGTTTCGACAAACTCGTCTATTGATTCTAAAAATTTGCGAAGTTGTTCATCATCCTCAAAAACTTGCCAATGTTGTATGTTATTCAGTATGGAAGGTTTGTGTTTCATTTGTATATGGTACTTTATTTTAAAAGTAGTAGGAGGTGTGAATGTTGAGGCTTCTTTGGGTAACACATCGGCCTATTGGTTTTCAGTTCTTGGAATGTAGTGAACCTTGAGAAAGGAGAAGAAATTTTCTATCAAATCCCAGGCGCAATTCCTATAAGACCTTAACCTAGGATGTTTGGCCTGGTACTGTCGATTTACCTATTTTACGATTAGCTCAGCGTCACCAAAGACTTCGAGTTTTTTTATTTTCATTCTCCTAACAGCTTCTAGCCCTAACACTAAGGCTTCATACTCGCATACATTATTAGTGTGGTCCACATTCCATTGTAGCCTATAGGAAAATGTTATTACGAATTGATTATCAGGAGCCACAAGGAGTTCCCCAACTCCAGCTCCAAAGAAGGATGAAGCGTCGTAAAAAAACATCTTCCACACACCAGTGCTATATACATCCTTTTTGTTTAATTCTTTTTATGTTTTCTCTTTTGTACAACTTTCATCTATACCTACATCAATATCATCATCAATGGATAAAATACAATTACCTAAATCTTAAAAACAGAAACTACCTAAATCTTCATCCACACCACAGAAACTTAAAAACAACAATTACCTAAATCTTGATCCACAATATATACAGGGTAGTTATTCGGGTTGTGTGGATTACTTACCGTGAATGCCAACTTCGTTTCTTTGTACAGGCACATGAATTGTCGTCCAAAAAATGGAATCGTAGCATATGTCATGTCAATATGGAGAGAGCCTCCAATCTTGGTGCCCCAGGACCTGGATAATATCATACCATACTTTGGATGAATATCAGAAACCACCACATCCATTAGGATACTTTTCGCAGGTATCTGTGCAAGATTTACGACCAAGTCTTTAATCATGCCTATACATTTAAATTTTTTTGAATCGAATGAATATAAATATCCATAAGGCCTGGTGATTTCAAGACCCAATCTATCCATAATGGCTTTAGGCATTACATTGTGGTAAGCTCCAGAATCTAACATGCAGTTATGTAGTAGGTGATTGAAGACAGTTAGAGTGATATAGAAAGGGATGACAATGACTTTTTCACCTTCAAAATGTGGGCCAAAAAATATATTACGTTTATCATCTTCTAAGTTTATAATGTCGGATTGGCTTTCATTTTCTGAAAAACTAATCATCTTAGCAATTTATTTTCTGTAGATTGGGTTTTTCGCCAGCTCGACAAGAGGTATGGGGATCTTGATTTTATTGATTTCATTTTCCAAATTAAAATTCCCCATAATTTTGTCGTTCTCTATGGTTTGGCATTCGATCCCCTTCTTTTGACTATTTTGACTGTTGATGTTTCAACTGACTTAGTCTTGGTAGGCTGTGTGTCCGTGATGTTAGTTTTTTCAGTCCGCTTTTCAACATTTTTTGAAACCGTCTCGTCTATCTCGCCCCTCGATAAGCTCTTTTTCATTTGGGCAATTGCGAGACTCCTATTTCTAGGCCTTAGATTGTACTTCTGGTGAAGCTAGGTCATTATAC
The DNA here is from genome assembly GCA_010110895.2 of Picea sitchensis. Lineage (NCBI taxonomy): Eukaryota > Viridiplantae > Streptophyta > Pinopsida > Pinales > Pinaceae > Picea > Picea sitchensis. The sequence continues at coordinate 14,971 of SNQJ01S0141256.1, forward strand.
CATCTACAATACCCTGTTAGGTCAAATATTCAAAAGTGTTGTTGTTTATGTCATTTTCCAATCTATTTTCCTTATTTAAGGATTTTTCATAATCTTGTCTCGATAAATAGGGTTGTGGACCATCATTGCCTAGATTGTTTATATCTTCCTCTAATTCCTCGAAATCTTCGAGGTCTTCCCCTCCTATAAAGTTTTCACTCTTAAAGGGGGTTTGGATTTTTTTATCCTCATTTTTAATCTGTCTTTGTTGAGCTTGAGGATTGGGATTCCTTCTGAAATCCTTTATGGGAAAATGGTCATTTTTTGTTTGATATAATTCCATTTTCGAAATCTTATTAGATAGTTATTTAATTATTCTAGCCATGTCGTCCATTTTTTCTCCTGAATATCTTCCTGATCCAGAAGATCCTCCTTGTTCTATGTACCTTATAGTTCCTTTGTTTCCAGTCTTCGTTCTGGATTTTAGCTTTCCTGAAGACATCATGTTTGATTCAATTTCTAGGGCATCATTTTGCATATTGGTGCGGTCTACTGATATCCTCTCTCTTAATAGTAGGGAGAAATCAGGGTCTAAAGCTCCAACGAAAGTTACTTTCGCTACAGGCTGAGAAGGTTTGACCTCGATGGGAATTTTATTATACAATTTATTAAACCTTTGGGTGAACTCAAGAACTGATTCAGAATTTTTCTTTCTAAGAGCCCCGAATTCAGTTAGATAATAGAGGTGATCTTTCCTTTCTCCCCATTGTCTGATGAAAGAAATTTCAAGTTCATCGTATGACCTTAAAGATCCCACTACTAAGCCTCAGAACTAGGTTTTGACCTGCCCTTTGAAAGTTTGTACTAAGAGTCTGGAGTAGACATCTTCGTGTTCAATTCCTAGGATGTCAACAAATTGGTCAAATAAATTGATGTGTTCTTGTGCGGTTAAATCACCTTCCTCTGTGAATTTTGGGAGATGTTTCTTGTAATTTTTAGGGATATTGTGGAGAGGAACCAGGAGGACTAAAGGGGCATATCTGGCAGCCACCTTAGAAAATATTCTAGGGAGTGGTACTTGGCCACCTGCTGCTCCTCCTGCGGCACCACCTACAACACCGCCTCCATCTCTCGCACCTCCATGCGTAGGAATTGATGGATTTGAGGATGAAACTCAAAGTGTATGAGGATAAATCTCACGGAAGCTTGGTAGATTTTGGGTTGTGCTTGAATGTGAAAGAAAGGTTGTGGGGAAATGATCATCAAGGCACAGGAAACTGGAGAAAGAAGGCCCAAGAGGAAAAGAACTTGTTTCTCCAGACTCATAAGATGAATATATCGGAGAATCAACGGGTGTTAAAACAGGATACACAAGGCATTCTTCAGAGTGCTCGGTAGTAGGAGTGTGCACTTCAGGAAAAGAGAACGTATCAATTGAAAGGGGGAGGGATATGGATCTCTCAAGTATTCCCCTGATGTTCGACTATGTATAATTAGGTTGACAGATGGTATGTGTCGGTGAAACAATTTGTCTAAGGAATCTTCGTGATTTTAAAATCTTTTCTGGATCAGAAACTGGCGAAGTTTGTTTTTCGTCTGGGTTCTTCCTGGTATTATTTCGGCTAAAATCCAGTTTACTTATCATGGAGTCGCCAAGTGAAAGATAAGGTAGCCTTAGAAGGTTTTTCTCTCTTTGTTGACTATCAAATAAAGAAAATGTCAATGTTGTTCTTCCCAGGGAAAAGTTTTGTTTCTTCGCTCCCCGACAATGATGCCAAAAAGATGTTGTTCCTGAGTTTATACTTTAAGGATCTAAAGTATATTGTCAAGGAATCTGAAAAAGGTAGAGATAGTTAATGGGTAAAAAGATCAGTTAAATGAAAAGCGAGATCAAAGTTGGTTCCTTAACTGTCTCTGTCTAGCTTCCCATTGCTCTTGGATGCTAATATCCCTTTCAATCATGGCCCATGAACGTTCAAGTTATACCCGTATATTTTTTGTTTGTAATATTGTATTGAATAGGTTTAACGCAATGCTTGTATGATATGATAGGCTAGGTTCTATATTAGGCTGTCTAGTAACTGGAACAATCATGAAAGCTAAGGGTTTCCTTTTTTGTAAGTCAAAATTATTTTTAAGGGTCGCAAATTTCTGATTTGAATCAATAAAAATTAAACTTCCAAACTATGAATCAATAGTATAACATAAATAAAGGTTGTTTCTAGTATCTAAGTCAAATTTAAAGGAGACGGTGCATGGAATGAAGGAAAAAAAAAATATAGTTGTATAACAAATGTGAGGCATCAATTAAAGAGGAATATCACTTTATGCTAATAGAATAAAGAGATATGATAACTTTGATGAAGTGTACAATTTCAAAATTCTAAAACGTTCATAGGTCTTATATCCGTTGATAGATGATACCGAGAAAAAACTGCAAATGGTTAGATAATATGACTGTTCAATCACCACAATAGAGGTTGCATCATGAAAGAATTCATCGAAGGTATGAAATAAAAGATGGAATGACAAAGAAACACATAACTCAGGCTTGACAAGATCTGGAATCTTCAATCTGTATTGTATTAATTATGGAAAAATAAAATTTTCTCTTTACAATCCCCTCCAGAAAAAGCTCGGTCTTAGTCTTGAAAAGTTATATTTATACAAAGCTACTAGTCCTAATACGGTTGGTGATTTCCTAATTTCTATTGACTAATTATTTGTTAAAAATAGATCAGAAACCGTTTGCATGATCTTCTCCATTTTTCTAATTTCTTGGAAGTAAAGATCCTCCAAATGATATTTTTACTTTGTTGATGACTCTCCTTCTATACCTGTGCTTTCAATAGTTCCCTCAACTTTCTTAAGTACCCTCTTAGGTGCCATAGCATTCACACTAGATTGAAAACATGTTTGTAGATGAGAAAATCTATAAGCCTGGATGAACACAACTCGCTCACGATTGTAAAAATGAGAATAAAATTTGAAATACAGAGCCTTTATTTCCTTTAATTTCCTTTAAATGAATGTACTGAGACAGGGGGTAAGACTTTAATGTCTTAATGAAAAAATATATGTTTATTGATATGCAATTAAGTTCAAAATATCTTTATTTGTCCATTACAGATATTCTCATATATCGGCGATTTCAAAATGGAGTTTCAAAACAACTGTTTTATGAAACACCGAATAACAAAACGTGAAAAGGAGTTTAATGATTGTTAATCATGTTTTAGAACGACTTAATTAAAGGTTTAGAATTTTTTTAGAGTTGATGATTTCACATTTTGGAGTTTCGGGGATCACGCACATAAGAGATATGTCATATGCAACCCCCGAACTGTGAAATCGTGATAAGCTTAACTTTGGTGTTTGATTGTTGTATTAACTTTAATTAATCGAGATTTAGGAGTTAATTTCTGGTTTTCAGAAATCAAGAATCGGGATTTCAAGGATCTATATTTCGAAAATGCTTTGTTAACAAAAAACCCGAACTGCGATAAATTTATGATTCATTAATTATGATTAGGGGTTTACTTAATCACGCTTAGAGGGAAATTTATGATGGACACGTTTGGACTCGTAACATTCACTCTTACCTTTTATTATTTCTTTGCAACGAAACCTCTTTCGGGATTTCGACACCGAGCTTTTGGAGTTTTTGGCTTCGGAATTGACAACTCTATGAAACGCTAAATCCCGAATTAAAAAAAAAAACTTTAGTTTTTTTTTTTTTTTTAAAGGGCGGCTCCATACTAGAAAAATACGAAGTTTTAGGTTAGAGATAAAATGTTTAAACCTGTTTCAACATACTAAGGAGTCTATTCCACATAAGTTGAAACACATGTACATATTCAACATGCCATTATTTGTGGTGTCCCCATCCCATGCACTTCCAACCATGGGACAGATATCCATTCCTAGGTCATTAAAAGTTTGGCCTTCAATAGACCATTTCACTATATCAAAGTAGGGATGGCCTTCCATATAGGCTTGGAATAGTTTAGACATTTGTACATACTAAGGAGGCCATTCCACATAAGTTGAAACACTTGTACATATTCAACATGCCATTATTTTTGGTGTCCCCATCCCATGCACTTCCAACCATGGGATAGGTAGCCAATCCTAGGTCATTAAAAGTTTGGCCCTCAATAGACCATTTCACTATATCAAAGTAGGGATGGCCTTGCATATAGGCCTGGAATAGTTTAGACGTATGTCAATGAAGTATCACATTCATTAAAATAACTATATATAATCCAACACAAGAAATAATATTTTTATATCTACAAATTAAGATCGAGACATGTGCCCCTTACCAAACCCCTCCCCCCACCATAAAAATTAAATTACGGTAGAGTGCCAAATTGAAATCCAAATCTACTTCTTGTTACAACCATCCTTATTGGTTCTTCGAGTGTTAACCTTAGTGAGTTACTCTTTAATGAGTGAGAAGATATAATTGGTCTTGTTTTAGAAAACCTAGAATATTACCCTTTTTTATAATCATTGAAAATAAATAAGGTTCTTATTTATTATATCCCTTGAATGGATCAGACAAATACATGGAAGATGCAATAGAGGAGAGAAATATTGAATACCACTAAATTGCATATTTATAGAAACAAATAGAGAACTTATGTTTTAACATAATATAGTCCAAAAAATTGGTTGTGTACAAGCAATTTTCCACCCTACCATGGGAATATACTATATATGCCACCCCTATGTAGGTCTTTGAAGAAACAAGAGTGAAGGAATCTAATCTACATGCTCATAACTCACTCAACCCAACCCATTTCTCTATCATTCAACTAGTCCACTCATTACAAATCACTATGTGCATCTCATCCAACCATCAAACATACATGTCACTCTCTTCCATTTTCCTACACAACATAAGGAAAATATTCCCCTTCTCTTCTCAATAGTTTGTTGATAGGGATATTCTTCTCTTCTAGTGCTCTTCAGAGAAGGAAGAAAAAGTCCAATCTATTGAATGTTGTCTAGGAATAACATGGAAGAATAAAAAATTTCTCTCAAACAACCAATTCACAACAATAAATAGACGTAGGTGAAGGATACATGACTTGACCAACCTATATTATCATCTACAACCTCTCTATATCTTCCCCAAGGTCTGTAAATTCTCCTTTCATAGTGTTGATTTGGTCATCTTCAGATTTATAGTTCCTTAGTAGTAGATGGAGAAATCATCATGTGAGTTTGAACGTTTTAATGTGAAAATGGTGAAAATTATGGAATCAATGACTTGATTTCCAGTTAGGTAGGAGGATGTAACACTCTTATATTTTCTCATAATGAATGAAATTTTCATGTGCTTCAATAACCATGTGTGATATATTTCCTCATTAATCATCTACATGCATTCAATGCTTGTCTTTCTAAGTCAATGGGGGTAGATGCCTTCATTTACAAGAGGGAAAATAGATGAGATCTTAGGTTGAAACTTGGAAACAAAATATTATTTTCCAATAAGTCTCCTTAATCTTTCCCTTTGGAAACAAAATATTATTTTCCAACAAGGCTAACCATTATTGAAAATTCAGTAATAAAATTAATTGCTACTACTTCCCATTTCCATTATGAAAGTGACAAAATTTGCACAAATTTGGTTAGATGTTGATGCTCATTCTTGACTTACTAACATTCCATACATCTAAGAACATATTTGGAAACATAATTCTTCAACCCATGCCACAAGTGTAATGTACCCTTCTTCATAAAGGCACCATCATCATTATTCCAAAAATATCACAAATTAAGCATGCAAATAAACAAGTGCAACCACAACATATAAACATGCATAAATATATATGTTACAAATACTCAATCAAACTGCAACAAACTCAAAAATACTTCACAAACAATGAACATGTTAAATTTTATATGTAGTATTATTAGAATGTAAATTACCAAACATATACATCAAAATTGTTTGTTTCCCCTACAACTCTATACTCTATACACAAAATTTGAATATGATCATGCATATATATTTTGTTTGATCATGAAAATCTACATGATTTTGTTCAAAGCCTCATTATTGATTTGTGAAGGGAGTAAGAAATTTGAACCTAGCCAAGTTTAATCTAGCCCCAAGCACTAACAAAAATGTTACGAGGCCCTTTTCCAAGCCTCAACTTTTAGTTTTTCTATCCTTAATATAAGGATAGTGTCATCACAAAAACAAATTACAAAACCATTATTTTATTGTAGTGGTGATCAACCAATTTATCATACTAGGTAAATTGTTTCCTAAGATGATATCTAAGAATGGAAAAATAGGATATATTTTCCTCAATCATCTTACCGCTGAGAAGAATCTTGTATTACAATAAATTAAAGTTTAGACCCTGAAATATTTACTTCTGTACATTTAAAAATTGTAAAATTTCTTCTTATACAAATTTCAAATCCCTATAGCATGTAGTTGATAAAGTTTTGGTATCAATTTATTCCCACAAGTTTACTACAAAAATTTATTGGACCACCGCTCTAATGAATGATTTGGAACAACCAATTGACTACCTACATAGTTAATCCATGCATTTATGGAAGTGGGAGGTTAAACCTCCAACATGATTTTTCTATGAAATAAAATGTCTAGTATGAGGTAAGGTTCACTAATATTCTGACACTAATATCATCAATGACGGATGATATTAGTGCCAAAAAATTCAAAATTTTCTTGTAAGGATGACTTACCCAAAATAAAGTCATAGGAGCTCCAACTTTCTTGTTTACATACTATAATGTCTAGATAAGGTGCATAGGTTTTCTAGATGGATTGGATGGTAAATAATCATCCCTTGCACTTCGAAGAGCTTATTGATCTAAATATTTATTTTTTCTTAAATCCAAGGAACAATCTTTGGGGAAATAAGCTCATCTACCTCTTCAATGTCTTATAGAGGTTCCTAAGACTTGGAGGTCCATGCATCCTCATCAAACTTGAAAAATATGCTCAAAATTTCCTTCCATTAAATATGGAATGTAGAATTTGTAAGATTTAGACTTTGTAAGTGTTGGTCACTATAATTGCTTATTAATTAAAACAATCAAGTGTCACATAAATTGTCAACCCAGGGAAGTTTGTTTATCTCAAAGGACACTGTATATGCTCAATCTCAAAAGAAATACAAATTTGTAGTAAAACTAATCACACATTTCTTTGAACAGACTGAAGTTCTACTCTGAATTACAGTAAAAGTAATCTATCTATTGTAGAGTTTAAGATTCAAAAAGGAAAATAATTATCAGAAGAATCCTGGATTACATTAAGAAACAACAACCTGGGAAAAAGGAACCTTTCAGCACACTACAAAGAAGACTAACTATTATGTAACAGAGAACAAGACCCTATTCCCCAAAGTAGGAACCTTCAACACCTGTCTCTGACTATCACACTTTCATAAACTCATTCTGCAAATAGAATTACCAATCAAAATGATTAACAATTACTGAAGACTAACTATTCTGTAACAGAGAACAGGACCCTATTCCCCAAAGTAGGAATCTTCAGCACCTGTCTTTGACTATCACACTTTCATAAACTCATTCTACAAATAGAATTACCAATCAAAATGATTAACAATTACCTAGGAATGAATTGTATGAAAATGGTGTAACAATCAATGGAAACAGAGTTTCAGCAAAACAGAGTTTTAACAAGGTATAAAAAAAAACAATGCAAACACACTACATAAACTAATGGGTGAATCTTGTGAAGAAGGTGGGCCCTTTACTTCTCACAAGATTCCCCAGAAATAACAGGAATTAAGAAGAAATGCTCATAATGATCTTTTATTCATCTGCCAACTGTGACAAGTTACAATATCCAAAGTGAACACGCTCCTTCTCTGTAATTCGTTTCTAGATAAACCTTTCGTAATCCCCTTCTAATGTTGATTTCTCCATTATTTAAAGAGGAGAATCCTCTTAATACAATTAAACATAAAATTACATGTGTACATACAAATCCTATTCTTAGTCTAATCTAATCTTCTATGCTCGAATAGGATATTTTGATATCCCATAGAAAAATGTTGTCATAGTGGTTAGAATGGTGTTGGCTTGAGGTACAGCTATTGCGGCCAATGTAATAACTTCTTTATTTATATTTTCTTGTTACTGTTGTATGTGAAATATTGTTTCAGCATCACAAATCACAGACTGTTTCAGTAATGGGATTTTCATCTTGTTTGACTCTTTTAGCATCGCAAATCACGGACTGTTTCAGCAACGGGATTTGCATCCTGTTTGACTGTTTCAGCAACAGGATTTGCATCCTGTTTGACTGTTTCAGAAACGTGGTCTTCAAGCTGCAATGATGGTTGTAATGGTGCTAGCTTAAGGTACGGTTGTTGCGGCTAGTGTAACAACTCCTTTTTGTTACTGTTGTATGTGAAATGTTGTTTCAGCATCGCAAATCATGGACTATTTCAGCAACGAGATTTGTGTACTGTTGACTGTTTCAGTAACGTGGTCTTCAAGCAGCAACAATATATTAACTGTAGTTCAAACTGTTTCAGCAACTATATATTTCTGATTAATGGCTAAGTATGAGAGTAATGTAAAATTATATGTAAAACAAATTAAACATATAGAAAAGAGAAGAAATGTTATATACCTTTGGAGAAATAGGTTAAGGTGATAATGTAGGCTTAAATATGAGTGGGAAAAGGATGTAATGATAGAAAAAAGTATGAGAAAAAAGGTACATTATAGGGTCCTAACATCCCCCCCAAATAAAAATGTTGGATGTCCTTAGGCAACTTCAATCTGAATCAGAATCTGGATACCGACTCTAAGCGTGCAAATTACTTAAGCAGTAGCTGTAGAAAGTATTGTATGTTGGGGCTCTGAATCCTTGAACACATTGTAGCCTCTGTCAGGCTGTTGCTTCAACCTTCTTGGGAAACTTATGATGAACTTGATACTTTTCTGGTGGCATCCACAGAATGGGAAAATGGAACTGATAACCTATCCAATTTTCAGCACATTGTTGGACACATTTGATGTAACTAGGTACTCGGGAGATTCCTCTCTCAAGATTGGTAGGACTAAAGGGATTGTGCTCCTTCCTTTTCTCAGAAGATTGTTGCCAAAACATGTTATTTGCTTTTAGGGAAACAATCTATGTGGATTTAATAAACTGTTGACAATCCTGAAGTATCGTTGCCAGTGGTTGCCTTATGTATTGAGTCATCCCTGGTTTCTTCAAAAAATGGTAATATTCTGCAACAAAGGTGGTAGTGTTCTGTGGTTATGGACATATCTAGAGGAGGCAGTTATCTTCATTATGCTTGGCAGCTAGAAAATCATTCTGCCACATAATCTAGTTGGTAAGGAAGGAGACAAGTGCCCAGATCTAGATATCACCAACAAGAGGGTTAAGATTAAGTTGTCTATTCTCAGGAATGGCTTCATTATGAAGATATACCTCACATAATAGATGTTGATCAATAGTAGAGGCTTCTGCAAAAGTTTGAACAAAATCTTCTGGTTTGAACACTGCATAGGGTCTTCCTTCTTTAATTGATTTAATTTGAAAGAATGCAAGTTGGTCTATAAGGAAAAGAGAGTGATTTGAGGATGGTTTCCTAGAAGCCACCAATTTTTGTACCAAATCAAATGTAATGATCCCAAGCCAAATTATTTCTTGGAATCACTAACTACTACTGATTTATTGAGTTATTAAGTGCATACAAGATTCATCAACACATGGAGATCACAATATTAAAGATGTAGAAGCACAAGCAAAGATCTGACCTTTTATTATGAGCAATGTAAGATCAATACAATAGATGGCCGATATGGCATAAACCTCAGATGGCCGTACAAGCAATAGATATGAGCTGCTACAAAATGCTCCCGCTACTACAAAATAATGTCTCCAAAGGCCGAAT
>SNQJ01S0141257.1:0-19072 GCA_010110895.2 Picea sitchensis
AAAATTCAACATTCAAACTTCTATGTCAGATTTGTAAGGATATCTACAATATTCACATTAGTATCATTTTTTTTTCAATAGGATCCTACCTTCTTCCACCATGTTTCTTATAAATGTTACCTAATATCAATATGTTTCATGTGAACCATGTTTCTTATAAATGTTACTTAATATCAATACATTTCATGTGAGAATGAAATGATGGATTCTTAACTAAGTGAATAGCACTTTGACTATCACAATGCGAAGTAATATTCTCTTGCATTATCTTGAAGTCAACCAACAATTTTTCTAACCAAAATTCCTTTTTGCGAGCCTCAATTGCTAACACATATTCTACTTCAGTGGTTGTTAAAGCCACCACTAGTTGCATCTTAGATGTCCAACTTACAGTACCACCAACAAGAGTGAAAGTATATCACGTAGTGGAATTTCATACATATATGTCTCCACCAAAATTGGAATCCACAAATCCTTCAATTTGCAAATATATCTGTCTATAAAAAATAACATCATCTAAAGTTCCCCTTAAACATATGAATATCCACTTCACTACAGTCCAAAGATCCTTTCTAAGATTCACCATGAATTGACTAACAACTCCCATTGCTTAGGAAACATCTGGTCTAGTGCTCACCATGGAGAACATGAGTATCCCTACTATTGATGAGTAGGATACACTTCGTCTTCTATGCTTTTTTTCTAGGACATTATTCAAAAGAAAATTGAGATGTGCAAGAGTTGGGTGCTAACTGGTTTTTCATTCTACATATTGAAGCACTGCAAAATCTTTTATGTATGAGTGCATGTAAGCTAATGATGGTCTCTCGTGATGTGATAGATGCAAACATGGAAAAACAAAAATTTCTTAACTTGGAGGGATGATCAAGATACTATCACAAAGACTTTAGATATGGTGCAAAAGGATGAAATGTAGGAAAATGAATTGAATTTTTCAACTATATAATATTTATTTATATAAATTGTGCATGACTATGTGAAATTTAAGTTTTCCTAACAATGGAATGTTATTTTTCATGCAAAATATAATGCATATGTTTCCATTAGTGGTGTTGAGTACCTATGTGATAGATTTTCCTTAAAAAAAAATAAACTCTCATCTCCTCCTAAGTGAATTCATCCCATAACCTCCTCTAATCAGGGAGTTTTTCCTAAGCCACCACTCCACAAATAAATACTTCCCACTGCTTTGTGAATTGTTTCAAGGTTGTTCTCACCCACTCAATATCGTCCATTGCCTCTCCCACAGCCTCAAGTTCATCTTTGATCTGAGTGAACTTTGTGAGGTAAGTGACAATTGACTCTCCCTTGTCCATATTTGTGCTTCTCAGCTTCTCTCGAAGAAACATCTTCTTGCTCTAGTTATTAGATTGGCACAAATTTACCAGGGCCTCCCACATCTCCTTGGATGTCTTCTTACTAGATATAAGGGGAATAATGTGGTCTTTGACTCCATCCCCAATAATCCTCCTTGTATTTACATCCTTCTTGAGGTGGGATGCTAGTTGTGTTGGATCAGATGGAGATATTGCTTTCCCTTCAACAAATTCCAATAGACCATTCTCCTCCAGCACCAAACCTATACACTCCCTCTAAGGACAGAAGTTTGAGGAGCCCTCCAGCCTATCTTCGAGCATTAGGTTGACCATTTGAGTCAGATCCTCTAAATGCCCCATGTTGGTTGTGGACATTGATTATCTTCCTGATTCAGAGGTTTGTTTCAATCGTTTTTGGACCCCATTCCCTAATGGTGGGGTGTGGGGGGGATTTCCCCCATAGCACTGTCACCAAGGGGGTCTAGGGGTGGTGGAAACAATTTTTGTAGCCCCCCCTGGCGAAGGATTCGAGGGAAGCACCCCCGAAGTGAAATATTAAGAAAATATTCCTTGTAAAATATTGTAATTTCGTAGTCAATATGGACCCTTCATTATAACGTCGCATATCTGGCGATAGAAGTTATGTTAGGGCTCCCTTTAGAAAAAATGAATACAAACCCTAACTATTTTGATGGGTGTTCAAATCCTCTATAGGACTTAGCAAGCATAGTTCAGATTTAACAGGGCCATAAAATAAGGTAAGAGAAAGGAAATTTCCACTTGAAATTTGAGTAGCAACAAATACCGCAAGAAAAATTGGAAAAGTTCCTAAAACGTTTCTTCAATAGTAGCCATTATAACTTACCTTTGATCCTTTCTACGAAAACATTGGTCGAATTAAGCTCAACATGATACGACAACCAATTATTCGGCTCTAACATCCATGACCCGACGACCTTGGGCACCAGAAGAAGATATGTGTTGTGGTACACTAGCATGATATATTTCATCAATCATGTTCAGAAGTTCCAGTGTTCAGTAGAAAACAATGCATATTTTACAGCATAATCGAATTCCAATTCAAATATCCCTCAAATTGTACATCTTGGAACCAGAATCCAGGAAACCACCTTCTCATCCTATGTCGTCGAATGAAATCCCACAAACCCATCATCAAAATTCTCCTCTCTGCATCAAATTCGACGACATCACAGGGTAACGCCACCTCCCTTGGTACACAATATCAAGTACCAAGGCTGGACAACTACTTTTTGGTCAAATTGTGCCAGCAATAAGTTGGAATTCGAATCTGTCATCCAACGAACAATTTGACAAGCCCTGGGGATGGGTAAAAGGAAGTGAAATTCTGCGTTTGACCATTGATGGGTTCCAGACCACACTATTATTTTAGGAATGTGTACACATACAGAGGGTACACTATGTGTCTTCCCAATTATTTAATTGCACGTCGTATTAACCAGGTAATCACATATTTTCATATTTAATTAATAATATAATATAAGGCTCGTCAGTGCATGGTGGCAGGTTGGTGTTGGCATTTAATGTCAGTGCTAGTCGAGCATGTGATGTGATGACCTTCCATTTCATGCCTCGTCAAATTATCTATAAAGGACGAGGTTGCCTGGCATGAGATATCTGTATACATCCATATTGTATGGCATAAAATTGATACGATATATCTTCATACATCCATCCCATACAACATAAAATTGATGGTTGTGTGTTGCGTTAAAATGTATGGTTGTTTATTAAACAAGTAAATTTGTGATCATCTCACTTAAAATGAGTACAGATGGATAATACTTGTTGTTAATTGTGGGTATCTTCATTTTTCTGTTGTGAAGTGGCCAAGCTAGTTGTGAATTAGGGTACTCTCTAGTCTACATAACACACAGATCTAGTCTACATAACACACAGGTCAAGTATATTCACAATACCTTCTTGTTTACATTATTTCATCATCCAACATTTATGCACCCAACATTCTTGTCAAATTTGCAAATTCATTAATTGTATAATAAATTTTATATATTAAATGATTTTAAATGATGTGAAGTATATAATAGTGTGCAAGACGCATTCCAACATGAACCAAAACATCGATTAGCTCAAAATGGTCTTAAAGCTCATGTTGACAGATCTACTAAATTGTGTACAAGTAGAGCAAAAAAAAAAATTCATGGTATTAAAATCATACCAGCAAAAACCCATTAAAGGCATAGTTGAAGGCGATGAAATGTCTATCTTAAAGCTCATGTTGAAAGATCTAAAAACAAAAATCAATGGATAGTTGAACGCAATGACTATTTCTAAATTTTGAACATAACTATATTCTATTACTTCACTTTGATTTTATATAACATGATATTCCTACTTGTAAGCATGTCTACTTCCCTCATATACATATTTTAAATTTTATGTGAATAATAATAAATACAATTATTATTATGTAGATTGTATGTGAACAACATTTTAAAAAAATAATAGAAAAAAAACATCGGTTATTCCTTCTTAAACGTCTTTCCTTACATACTAACATATATTGACATTTTTAGGTTTTACATTTCCTCTCCTACTATGTCATTCTTTTCTTTTCCTATCATCTCATGTTTATTCCTTCTTAATTGAATGCGATGAAATTTCTATCTTAAAGTCAGTTGAAAGATTCAAAACAAAATCAATGGATAGTTGAATCTAATGACTATTTCTAAAATTGTTCAATCATATTCTGTTGTTTCACTTGATCCTTTATATAACATGTTATTCCTACTTGTAAGCATGTCTACTTCCCAAATATTATTCTGTATTCAAGAATAATAATAAATACAATTATTATTATGTAGATTGTAAGGAACAACATTTTTAAAAAAAATAATAGAAAAAAAAAACATCTGCTATTCCCTTCTAAACGCCTTTCCTTACATACTCAACATATTTAAGGTTTTAGGTTTTACATTTCCTCCCCTACTATATCATGCTTTTCTTTTCCTATCATCTCATGTTTATTCCTTCTTAATCGCTACAAAATTACATACATTTTTTTCAAAGACATAACCATGCATCAACAGATTTGTTGATACTTTAACACATAATTTTTTTCCTCTACTCCATTACAAGGCCTCCTCCTTAACTCCATTTGTATCCATATATTCTACTTACTACATTCCTTGATTGTTTTTTTCCTATGTGGTATTTTAGTTCCCTTGTACTTCCACTTTTACAAAATAAATATCAAAGATATGGCATATGTTTTGACAACAAACTCACTTACACGGATTGAAAATGGAGAGATTATTTGCAGTCCTATTATACAAAGTATGGACTTCAAATTAACATTAGAAGACCGTTACTCAATAGTCCTATCTGATGGAGCCAATACATTGCAAAGCTTATTTCCCTCAACACTTGGTCACTATTTCATGTCATCTCAAATACAAAAAGGGTCCTTTTGGTTGAAAACTACAAGACTCTACTCTTGAAGATCTATCCAAGACAAGAAGTATGTCTTCACTTTACCTTCTTCACATGGCTCAAGCTAAGTTATAGTTTCATATACAATTGTTATCTTGATTTTCCCTCTACACATTATTTTAATTTTTACATGCATCACAAACACCAACCACATTTTACATTCATTGCTATGTTACCAATGATGCAAGTACTATTTTTACATTGTTTTTACTCTTTCTATAGGATTCTGATAGTGCATGAAATCCAAGTGCACACTTTTAAAGAAGACATTGTTGGTTCCCCAACATTGATAGAAGATGTAAGTTCTTCTACAAAATGACCATTAGAACCTAATAATACACCCCCCAAATTTACACCTATTGCATCTTTGCATGCATCACTAAAGGACTGGACTCTAAAAGTCAAAGTACTTTAAAAACCACCCACGCGACATTTTCAATGCTAAGGGACTTGGGCATGTATTTAGCTTTGATTTTATTGATGAAAAAAATGGTGAAATCCGCATTACCTACTTCAACATCCAAGCGAAAAATTTCCATCCTTCCATAGACATTGGCAAAATTTACATCATCTCAAAAGGATACAACAAGTTCTCCAGAAGAATTCAATCATTTAAAAAAAATGATTGGGAAATAACTCTATATATTACCTCGACCATTGAATTATGTTTAGAGTATGATCATTCAATATCAAACCACAACTTCCTATTCACTCCTATTAATGTGGTACCAACTTTGGTCAACACCTCTATAGTTGATATTATTGAAATTGTTATCTCTATTAGCCTTTTAACAACCATCATGAGAAAGAATGGAACAAAGACACACAAGAGAACCCTCCAACTAAAATACATATCAGGGTATAGTATATAGGTCACATTATGGGGAGTCTTTTATAACAAACATAATCTACACCAATATTCTACCAAATACCTTTCCAATAATCAGCCTCAGTAGTAAAAGTAACTCCACTTTGATAGGATATCAGTTACTACAACCTTCACATCCCAACCTTCCATCAATCCTATTCTCAAAGAAGCCTAAGATTTGAGAACCTGGTTTGATAACCCTTTAACAGATGTAACTTGTCACTCCTTATATACACATGGAGCTTCATGAGGGCACCCATCTATTAAAAACACTTTGTTGACATAGAAAATGAGGGAATTGGTAAAGTTCCAAACCCTACATTCATTTTGGTTGAGGCAACTATTGCTTCTTTAAAAACAGATAGTTGTTGGTATGTTGCACGCCCACTTACATTCAAAGATCGAAAATGTAAAACAAAACTCACACCTATTGAAGATGGTATCTGGAACTACCAAAGGTGCAATCAACATGTTTTGAATGTGAGTACAGGTACATTTTCCAGTTCAGCATTGAAGACCAAACACGCAAGATAAATGTTACAACATTTCAAGAAGCCGCTGAACAACTTATAGGTGTTTCTACAGATAAGTTATATGAATATGAATATGAAGGAAATACCAAAACAATCAATGACATCTTTGGAAAGTTGTTCTTTCATAATTACTTATTCAAAATAGTAGTGCATGAAGAAACATTTTCCAATCAAAACCAAATCAAAAGCATCGTGATTGCATGTGATAAAATTGATCGCATATCAAAGCCAAAAGAGGACATCCCAATCCCTTAATTGTTGGATAAATAGTTCTTCCAAAGTGTTATGGTTGTTTTTTTCAAACACCAACTTGTAATTTCCTACTTTGTGCATATACATATTATATATAAACTTTTTCTTTTTGGAGTATTTTTATCTTCGTTATAACATTTGTATGAATGAAATCCAACCCATGCATTCACTTAAA
The DNA here is from genome assembly GCA_010110895.2 of Picea sitchensis. Lineage (NCBI taxonomy): Eukaryota > Viridiplantae > Streptophyta > Pinopsida > Pinales > Pinaceae > Picea > Picea sitchensis. The sequence goes on from SNQJ01S0141257.1 coordinate 6,658, forward strand.
ACATATTAAAGAAAAACTATTGTTTGTTTAACTATTTTAGGAATATGCTTACAAAAACATGTTATCGAACTTACAAAATGTGATATCAAGAACTTTGAATTATAACTACAATTTTTTATTCTTTCTCTTATAGGAAAGTTCAATAATAAGAATTGCCCCAATGTTGCCAACTACAACAACAAGCACCATTGGTGAAGGTCTCTCAAGATCATTAGAAAGACATGTTCTCTTTCAACAAGGCATGCCATCAAATACTTCACATTAAATCTTCACAAATTCAACTTCCCAAACAATACTCTATATAATCGCCAACACCATACACTTCATGCTACGTGAAATAAAAGAAAAAAAAAAAGAAATAGATGGAACAATTACACTACTAATACATTAACCACTAACTTAGTCACCACTCCTCTATCTACATATAAGATCCAACAAAATGAACAACGCCAAATTAAATATGTCGAAAAAAAAAAAACTTTGATAGACTTAGAGAGACTTCACTTGTAAACCAAAACCAACCTTGTGTGGAATTACCAACACGTATTCTAGAACCTCAACCCCATACACATGCTTCCCACTCTTTCTAAAAATGTATTGATGTCTTCTCTAAAATGCATACATGCACTACATGTATGGAATCATATCTTGGAATTCCTACTCACCCATCTCTGAATGGACACATTTGTATTCATTGTCATAGAGAAAATAATGTGCATCATTTCTCCAAATGGAATAATATGGACCAGGGTGACCAACCCATTGTTCTGTCAATACTTACACAAGTTGAGGAAATGTTAATTTCTCGATTTAGCCCCATCTTGCAAGTCAGGCATGCTCGAGGTGGACAATAAAAATATAGTGGCCACACTATTAGTTTCTCGCAACAAATCCTCCACATAACAACTTTCTTGCCCCATCGCCTTTCAAAATTTGATATATTAGTTGTCAAGAGACATGGAGGAAAGGAGAAATGTTATGATTGTTATGTGACAAAATATCATGTCATCAATGCATTGCTCTACAAGATACAAAATGACAAATATTACAATGACATACAACTTGACCAAAACTCAGAAGGTAGCTAGAGAGAATAGCCCAAGGTCTATAGTGATAATATGGAGGTCATTCAATGTAAGGTAATAGGTCCACTATATTATTAAATAAGACCCACTATGGTAGTTGGGTATACACAAAATGGTGGTTATATATAATAAATGTAAGAGGACCCCTTAGAAGGTTCTACTTGTAGCATTTCTCCTCTAGAAATTGCCCTTTAGGTGGTTGGTAGCCGTATATAAAGGGTTCAAACAATGTAATGAGACATGAAGAGAAATATTATATTTGAGTGAAATAGGAGGATTCCCTCAAGAGGCAAGTGAATAGGAGATGATCCTCCACACAGGGATCCATTGTAAGGAAAAGTTGCCCTACCTCAAGGGTTTGATCAACAATGGAGGGGATTTGCATATTTTTCTTCTATATTTGTTTTGGTGATTTTGTATTCGCATTTGGATCTCAACAAGTGGTATCAGAAAGCACTTTCCTATGCACATTGTGGGAAAATATTTTTATTTTTGCATTTTTTCTGGAGAAGAAAAAAAAGAGGCCACCTACATTCAAACCTTCTGCATATCATGGGAAATTTCTAAGTAAACAGCTTTCATATCTGATTTCCTCTCACAAAAACACCCAAGGTGAAAATAAATCGTCTGAAATGGAGTCCCGGAAGTCAAGATATTGAATTTTAAAAATCTGCAAATTTTCTCGCATTTTTCCATCTAAAGACATTTTTTTCTTTTTTGTAGTACTGAGACTGAATTTGCCCAATAAATTACAGATCTAAGTTTCTCCCACAATTTCACCCAATTTCAAAACAATTAGTCGAAACGAAGTCCTAGAAGTGAAGTTATGAGCATTTTAAATTCAATGCTTTTTAGGGTTTTTCCGTAAAAAGCCGAGATTTTCATCGTGAATCATTGTCTCTATTTTGATTTTTCTACGGACTACCAAGTAAGACTGAAGAGTTCATAGGGTGCCTATATGGCTATTTTTCCTCTCAAACCCTCAAAGAAATTCTACATATTACTAAATCATTCAAAGCCCAATTGATTGACACATTGAATGACATATTGAATGGCTTTGTAGATGGTTTCAATGATAGTTTTCATATAGAATATTCAAGATTCTTTGAATAACAAGCAAGAGAGGTTTATTATCGCAGACCTCGGGGATGAATATAATCAAGAAATATATGCTTGGTATGATTTTGAGACTGATTGCAATGATTGGTATATGGATAGTTGTCATTTATGGGATGACAACCACTTCCATATTTTATTTGATGGCTCTACCCCACTTTTTGTAGTGAACATCAATGTCCCACATCAGCAACTAGTTGCCAGTGTCCAGCCTACATATTCTACAATGGTATTGTTCCTTCCAGATTCATCTTTGATTATCTCTCACTATGTGGATGGATATTCTTATCTGGATTCACATGATAGGTGTCAGTATTGGGAGCATCAATTTCAGTTGGTTATTGGGTGTCGATATCTTACATATGGGGTTCACATGAGAAATTGGACATGGGACCATGGTTTACAATGGAGGTTGGTTTACTTCAGCATGGTGGCCTCCATTTCTCAATAGGACCCTAGTTCTTTAGTCTACTTCAACACTATGGTCCACACTTATCCATGGGACCCTGGTATATGGTTGTACATCAAGCATTGAGGGAAACGCTTTCATAAGGGGGATGGAATGTAAGGTAGCTAGAGAGGTAATGGTGGGACCGAGAGGGCCCATAGTGATAATAGTGGAGGCCATTCAATATAAGGTGGAATAGGTCCACTATATTATTAAATAAGGCCCACTATGGCAATTAGATATAATAAATAGATAGTTAGATATAATAAATGTAAGATGACTTCTTATAAGGTTCTACTTCTAGAAGATTCCTCCTCTAGAATGTTCTTAGGTAATAGTAGCACTATATAAAGGGGTTCAAACAATGTAATGAGACATGAAGAGAATTATTGTATTTGGAGTGGTAGCCCAATAGGAGGATGCCCCCTCGAAGAGGCAAGTGAACAGAAGAGGATCCCTTCCATAATAGGATCCATTGTATGGTGTTGCCCTACCTCAAGGGTTTGATAGTAATAGAGGAGATTTTCCATATTTTTCTTGTATATCTATTGTGGTGCTTTTGTGTTCAGTCTTTGGTTCTTAACATAAAGGGGTTCAAGCAATGAAAGAGGATATGAAGAGAATTATTGTGTTTGGAGCTGAAGCACATTAGGAGGAAGCCCCCTCGAAGAGGCAAGTGAACAGGAGAGGATCCCTTCCATAATAGGATCCATTGTATGGTGTTGTCCTACCTCAATGGTTTGGTAATAATAAAAGAGATTGTGCATATTCTTCTTCTATATCTATTGTGTTGCTTTTGTATTCAGTATTTGGATCTTAACAAAAACACACTTGCCTCACTTCCCACTACATGCACCAATGTCTCCAATCGCTTCCATTCTGTGTCTATAGAAACTTTAACTTCTCCCACTGAACAACCAAATATCTCTTTAGAAGACCATGATGTTTTCAAAAATGAACAACCAATGTCTTCCTTTGCCTTTAGATTTTGTAATACACAACGAGAACTGGAAAAAATAAGAGCATTTGCTAACACTACAGATAAATTTTCACCAAATACAATTGAATGGCCAAGAATTTGCCTGTCACCAATCAATGAGTACAACAAAGAAGGTATATTCGACATGGAATTTCCTACTCTTTTCCCCACTAGAGATGCCCTTCCTTGCCAACCACGCATGAGAAACATACCACTTGATACCTATGCATTACACTTAATGAGATGCCATGATAATAGGTTTGGCAGTCATCCTTGTTTCAGATACTACCTCTACAATTTGATTATGCGCCATCGAAGTCAATCAACAACTACATTTTTTTTCAAAAAAAACCACAATCATAACAAACCCACCACAATTCAAGAATTGTGTGCCCATCTCAAAGAACTCCCAGCAGACAAACTCTCAAAACAAGTCATGTGCTTTGGAGCACATCTACGTGGGACTAGAGCATTTTGGACCATGCGAAGGACCGAGCTAACAGACATGATCACACAACTTCAATGCCCAACCTTATTTTTCACTCTTAGTGCATCAGACACAAAATGGCTAGACTTGCATGCAGTTATGCAAAAGGATAGACCTCTTGACCCAATGCTTCGCCAATGTTGGTGTACAAACGATGTCATTGATCGCCCCCACATTGTAGCTACTTACATGCACAAAAGGTTTTCAATCTTCCATGAGGAGATACTACAAAACCAAATGCATGCAATTGACTATTGGTATAGGTACACAATGTATACTAGCAATTACCTCTACCAAAACTATGCATTTATATGCTCTTTACTAATCTTTTCATATCCCTTTTGCAGGTATGAATGGCAACATAGTGGCTCTACACATATACATGGATTTTTGCAGCTTGCAGATGCTCCAAACATGGAAAGTTTAAATTGGGAAGACCCAAATCAAATCTATGATGCGAAGAGTTTCTTTGATAACTATGTTACAGCCTGGAATCCTAGAGAACACCATGACACACCCATGGTTATGCATCAATCCATTGAAGATGACCCTTGCTTACTAGATACAAAGGAGATGTTTGCATCCAACCCACTTGAGGACTATGAACAACTCTTAAATCGAGTTCAAAGACATACAAAGTGCAATGAGAAAACATGTCTCTGTAGAAAATGAACTACACTCGAATGCAGGTATAAATTCCCTTGGAAGGTACAAATGGAGTCATCACTCTACATTGATGAAATGGGTCAAACGACATATTGGCCGACACACAATGATGAGCAACTCAATATCCATAATTCTAACATACTCCAAACATGGAGAGCAAATGTAGATTGTCAACCAGTCCTCTCTCACCATGCAGTTCTAAAATACATTGCCAAATATGCTTCCAAAGCAGAGGGGAGATCAGAGACCTACCACCATATGTTGACCAGGATTGCATCTACATCAAATATAGATGACCCTGCCTCAACTTCTTATCACCGCTTGCACTCGGAAGCAATTGTAGATTGTGACATAAGTGCCCAAGAAACTTTCCATATGCTCCAAAAGTTGCCCCTTATCACATGCAGTCGCACCTTCACCAAACTCAATGTTGGTCGTCAAATATCCTATGATTTACCTAACTGCTTATCTGGCTCCACTTTCATTGATGCATATCTAATACGTCATGTTTTTCTTGACCCTATATGTTTGCTTGACCTCGCAAAACACTGGACATATAACCAAGCACGAAAAAATGAAAAGTGGAAAAAAAGAAACATCCCCGCAATTGTCCATGTATGGCCACTTTTTACTACCATACTAGACAAAGAATCAGATACCTTTGTTGAGTTATGTTTGAGTGAGTTGCTTTTATACAAACCCTTATGTTCCTTCTCTAAAGATATAGGGCTTTCAAATGAAGACATTGTGGCTAACTGGGAGACCATAAGTGATGACTACCATGTCTTTCATGTTGATCGCATCCCAAGCCCCACTCCTAATGACCAAACATCTGAAGATGAGCATACCGATTCTAACATACAACCAAACATGGAGATGAATGAATGGAAGTCTTTATCAAGATTGGTCTCTACCGGTAATATCAACTTCACATCTCTTGATATGTTGGGACTTCGAGAGATTGCCACTTCCCACCCATGGGATCAACTCAAAGTATCACAAGATACATTAGACACTACACCAAACTTCATTAGCTATCATCAAAGGAATACAACAGTACTACAAGAAATGAATCCGTTATCTCCTTCTAGAAGTACATTTTCTACAAATCAACACATAGTATTCGACATCATCATGCATCACTTACAAGCAAAAGAACCAAAAGAACCATTGAAGATGATCATCCAAGACACTGCAGGCACAGAAAAATCCTACCTTATACACTGCATCAAAGAAACACTATCTTCTCAATCACCCTTTGGCCATAGCCCACTATTACTTCTTGCCCCTAGTGGAGTTGCAGCATTTAACATACATGCAACCACTATCCATGCAGGACTTAGGATTCTTATCAAGGACATGAGGCCTTTACATGGTCAATCCCTTGCAGTGTTCCAAGAAGAGATGAAACATATTCACTACATTCTAATTGATGAGATGAGCTTCATAGGATCTAGACTTTTTGTGCAAATTGAAAGTCGCTCGCGKGAGGCATTTCCAGAAAAAAWTCACTACTCATTTGGTTCTTGTTCAATAATTCTTGTCGGTGACCTAGGTCAACTACCACCAGTAATGGACAAACCTCTTTATGCAGGAGCAACTCCAGGAAGGAGCTTATGGACAACCTTTACCACTRTAGTCAAGTTGGAAACAATATTCCAACTACAAGGCATCTTTGTCACCCAGTCCCACTTCCGCCAGTTGTTAGCCAACATACACAATGCTACACCAACCATTGATGATTGGAACCTCCTTCAATCTAGGACTGACAGATTTTTATCCGTTGAAGAACGTCAATTGTTTGATTCTTCAGTCCACCTATTTGCAACAAAATTTATTGTGGACAACCATAACAAGTTCATGCTTCAATCCTTGAATAAGCCAATCGCACGGAGTGACACAAAATTACTTGGTGCTTCAAATGCACACCATCATGATGATGATCAATTGGAAAAACATATCTTGCTATGTATAGGCCAACGAGTTATGCTATCCTGCAATTTATGGGTCCAAGAAGGATTAGTCAATGGTGCTCTCGGAGTAGTCATGCAAATTGTATATGCACCRGGAACTTAGCCTCCAAATTTGCCAACATATGTTGTTCTGGCATTTGATAAATACATTGGCCCTCCATGGGACCAAACCCAACCAAATTATGTACCAATTCCACCCATACAAAGGAGTAACAAGAAACAAATCCCTCTTAAGATGGCATGGGCATTAACTATCCATAAATCTCAAGGCATGACCTTGACAAGGTCTAACATTGACATTGGAAACATTCACTACTACTATAGAAGGCATGCGAATAGCACCAACCTTTTCCTTCGAACGCTATGAAAAAATGAAGGATGTTGCTTATGTCTCACTACGAAAACAAGAAGAGACACGCTTAACTTCTTTGTTGCATGCCTTCTAGATTCTTCTATGTTGTAACCATATTTCTATACATGGACTTTTTTACTTGGTCCATACTTCTATACATCATATGAAATAGTTTCAAATATTTACTTCAATCATACTTTGACATAAACACCTTACAACAAATCACTTTTCTACTCATAATTAATATACCATTACAATACTACTCATAAAATAATATGCTTATAAAAATAAACTTAAAAGAAAACTATATTATTCTTTTGGGCGTTCCCTTTTTCCCGCTTCAGGATATGCTAATTATGTTATTTTAAATTTATAAAAAAAAATTATATACCGTTTTCATTTACATTTATTTTTATTCCCTTAAAATCAACTCGGTTAGTTCCAAAAATAAAATAAAAATTATGTACCGTCTTCATTTACCTTTATTTTTATTCGGGTAAAATCAACTCGGTTAGTTCCAAAAAAAAAAAAAAAAAAATATGTACCGTCTTCGTTTACCTTTATTTTTATTCCTATAAAATAAACTCGGTTAGTTCCAAAAATATCGGTTTTCTTGACTTTTTCAACAAGATACCAAAAATATTGCGTTTCCCATTTTTCAGTATTGGCTTGGCTTGCTTGACTTTTTTCATTGGAATATTAAAAAAATCTATTTAATTACCTACTCTATTAGGTGCACTTCCCTTTCTCGACTCCTCTCGGCTCGTTTTCGAGTCTCGGTTCTTTTGACTGTTTAATTTTCTTCTCTTTCTCGACTCCTCTCGGCTCTTTTTCGAGTCTCGGTTCTTTTGACTATTTAATTTTCTTTCTCGCGTTTGATATTTTTTCTCTTTGATATAAAAAAATTGAAATATAAAAAATATATATATTGACATTCATTAGAAAGGATATTAATTACAATGAATATTGAATGTTGATTTTTGGTTTCTAAGTTGGTTCGCTTAAATTTTTAAGTTTTGGAGGTAGTTATTTTTTATTAATTAAGAGTTGGTTTTTCTTTAAATTTAAAATAACAGATTAATAACCCAAAACTTTATCTTATAAATTGTCAATAAAATTTTATTTTAAAAATGAAATTTTTAGAAATTATCAATAAATCATTTAAATAATAATGATAATAATAATAATTTATTTTTAAGGTTATGGTCAAGTCAGCACACCAAATTGGTGTATGAGACCTCTTTGTTTGTGGGACAAGGGACCCCCCTCCGTTCAGAAATTTGAAAGGTAAAATCTAAGAAGATATACATAGCCTACCTCAAATCATTAAACATTAACGCAATGTAATCAAGATTTTTAATAATTTTGTTAATTTGTTTGAAATATATTCAATTTGTGCACATGCGTCAACTTGTGCACACGCGTCAATTTGTGATGTTGATCTGAAAATAGAAGGTTGACTTGTTATGCTATGCAAGCACCCTCTACCTCATAAAAATAAACCTTAACAGGACCTTGCTTCATGTGTTAAAATGTGCAAATTGGTTTATGTGTTAAGTTCTTGCTTGTTCTTGTCAATGTATATGTGTGAGGAGATCATCTTTTACAAGGTTAAACATGTGTTATAAACAAATACACAGCAGTATAAAATGCAGCAAATAACACATCAAAATCACAGCAATACCAAGATGATAAAGGAGTTCACCCCTCTCTGGGCTACGTCTCCTTGAGCCTCCTTCAATAGACTTGGCTCTTTGGGATTAATTTGTGAAATGCTCTTTACAAGCTGCTGATCAACTCAAATGGATTTACAGACTATACCATTGAGTTCAGAATACATAAAAACCCCAAATTTGACTGTAAAAACTCTGCAAATGGACAATGGCTCATCCAACAATAACCTCTTCTACATGTGACCTCCAAGCTTCTCTGAGCTTCAATGGGTTGAAAACACCTGTAGAAGTCCTCCAATGGATCTGAAACCTATCCCAATGTGCTCAGAGAATAATAAACAGTCAAGAATGACCATTCAGTCTCAGAAAATGAATATGTGCTCATCTGAGCAATGCCTCAAGCAATGAGGGCTTTAAGCTTCATGGAGCTTCCTCCAGCTTCAAATGTAAAAAAACCTGCAAATGGGCTCTTCAAATGCCTGTGATAACATCACCAATGGACTTAGAACGTCCAAAAACCCCTAGCTGGGCTTTTACAGCTCCTCATTTGGCCAAAAACTCCAAAAGTTATGCTTGCTGCCATTTTTGCCCTTCAAGCTCTGTTACCGGCTCGCCATATTGCACCTCTGGTAAAAAAATGAACCTAGCTCCAGAGCGTTTTCGTGTGCATAAACCCAGCACACACGCGCGTCCCGCAAATCGCGTCAAATTGTCGAACCGTTAACGAGAATAAGACCCCCCGAAACGGAGGTGTTGGGCGCATGGGGAGCCATATGGCCACATCCCGCGCTTAAAAGGGGCTTCCCGCTCCATGGCTAAACCAAAACGTGACAAGTGTCCGGTTGTATGGTTATCGGTTGAACCAAACTCGGCTCCAAAAACTCATTTTAAATCGCGCGCCATTTCCAATATATGGTTATAAAATAATGCAATAAAACCCGGATTTAAAAATAACATTCCTCGCGCGCATATATTATGGTATGAGTTTAATCAAACCACGGATCGATATTAAAATCAAACCCGCGCGTTTAATAATCGTGGCATATAATGGTTATAACATAACCGTTGTTTAAAAACCATTCAAACGCGCGCAAAGTTATAAATATTGGTCATATGGATACCGTAAAATGACCGTGGGCTATATATATTAACCCCCGCGCACACAATATACCAATAACACGGTGATATGGTGTTTGGTGGAACCATGGTTCTCCGTTTGGAACCCCGCGCTATATACAAATGGTCATATGTTAGTGCATAGGACCGGGTTTATATGTTGTTTAAACTCCCGCGCGCGCCCATTTGAATTGTATATCGGTCACATACCACACCATAGAACCGGGGGTCGAGGCTAGCCCCGGCCCGACCCCCCGCCGAATATAACCTTCGGCAAATTTAAATAATTTTTAAACTATTTTCTATATAAGAAACACGCGGGGGAATGTCGGCTAGCAGAGGTAATGTTAAAGCGTTTGCAAAGTGGGGAGGTTCGGGGGTCGAACCCTGCGGCCTCCATATAACTTTTAAACAACCTAATAGCCAAATTCGGGGTGCCACGTGGCATCCCTTGATTGGGCCACATGGCACCCTTCCATTCGCTTAAAAAGATGCCACGTGTCAAATTGTAACTCGCCCACCGTCAGCCAATCACAGATTGCCACGTCACCATGCGCCATGTCACTGTACGGTCGCCCAAGTCAGTTGTACGGCCTCTACCACGTCAGCTGTACGGCCTACCCAGTCAGCATCCATTTTTTTGCCTGTTTGGCGATTCGAACAGATCATGATAACTTTCGCTCCCGACGTCCGTTTGAGACGAAACGAATTGCGTTGGGTTCGTGACGATGAGGGCTACAAACCCATTTGTTTTGAGGCAATTCTGAGAACTTTTATTTTTGAGGTAAAATTTGACCCCTGGTCCAGATTTTGATCACGCCTTCCCACTGAAAGGCTTTTGGACCCACAAAAGCTTATAATCATCGATCTGAGATTCAATGCTCCTCTTCTTTCAAGTTATATCAACTGATCCTACTTGAAAAAACTTTTCGACAATCACCTGGGTACCTTGACATGCCATGCACTGCAACTAGCTATGTCCCTCAACCACTGCTCTCTGGTTGCTGCTGACCCACTGTTCTCTCTGCACTTGGAAGACTGCCAGCCTTCCCACTGAGAATCAAGTCCCTCTTTCGAACTCTTTGGCGTCAACAATCCGCTTTCCAATGGCTGCAAATTTTCCTGCGACATCTTGTCACAAGCCAAGAAAACCATCAATCTTGAAAATGAATTATACAAGACTAAAAAATAATGACAACAAAGTCTTTTTTCTCTTCAAGCAACTGTCGCATCTTGTGCTCCATCAAGCACATGGTGTTTTTCTCCATCTCAATGTACTCAAAAATTGACTTTCAAGACAACAACACCATCGACTAAACATAAGTCGAGAAACATGAACGACATAACATAGTCGTCAAGCAAAGATCGACACAAGTCGAGACTCATGTGAAATACGTCAACCTTCCAAAATGACAGGTCAACAAACATGATAAACAATCATGTTACAAACATGAATCAATCATAATGAACTAACATCCAGTTCATTGTTTATGCACTTTCAAAACCAAATGCATATGCATAGTTCTTCAACTCTCTCTCCTGTATAAACATACGTGCATAAACCCAAAACACGTGGGTACCAAAGAGCTGAAAATGAAAAGTATAGATGGCTGTAATAAAATGGACAGCATACCCCTCTTTTACATGTTCTTGAACGAGGTGGTATAACACAAGTATGCATTCCAAAAGAAATTGCATTCACATGCAAACTTGCAACTTGCAATCTATGATAACTGCTGCCACTTGACAAACTTCAACTAAATGAAAAGATAAGGCTGAAAAGTGCATCTATACAGAAAGAATGCAAGCCTTACTTACGCAAGAAATCAATCCATTTCTTACCAAGCCAACTCAATGGCGAATGCTTCTGCTGAAAGTTGTCTTCTTGTGAATCATCTTGACTCACATCAATGATGGAATCTCCTCTTCCATTCTTGTCCATCTTTTGAGCCAACTGCTTCTTGTGCCATGGATGAGAGGTTGGATGCAATGTCCAACATTGGTCAATGAGATGACCCCTCTTCTGACAATGAGTGCAAATCTTTTGCATTTTCTCTTCATGTTGCCTTTGCTTGGAAAGTTTCCTGAAAATGGACTTTCTTTTCCAACACTTTGAAACATGATGGTTAAATAAACTACAAAATGTACATGGCCTTTTTCCATTGTTATATGTATATTTACCATGCTTAACATAATCAAAAGCAACTGAGTTATAGGCAGATTTATACCTTGAACATTCACCTTTTTCGCCGCTTTGAGGAGGTGAATCGGAAGAGTCACAAGTTCTCTTTTGAAGACTCTCAAATCTGCTCTTGTCCTCATGGCTGTCACAACCTTTTTGTTGAACACATTTGCATTCATCTTGAACACAAGTTTTGCATGCTGAAGAGTTTGAACTTTTAACAAAAGTTCTAGAACTTTCACCTTGAAAACCTTCTTGAGGAGGTGAACTTGAAACAAAAATTGTTCTTGAAACTTTTTCATTAGTTTCCTCAACCTTGGAATTTGTTTCAACAATTC
>SNQJ01S0141258.1:9095-33385 GCA_010110895.2 Picea sitchensis
GGCACTGAGTTGCTGGAGGTTTTGGGCACGGAGGGCCAGGATATCCGTAGATATCCTGGAGCTAGGTAGTTTTCCTAGTTGGCAGGGAGGACAGTAGTTTTGGGCAGTTATTTTCCTATTTGTGGCAGGGTTGATCTATGTAGTAGTAGCAGAAAGGAAACAACAAAGCAAAGAGGCAACATAAATTAGCATCAGATCCAGGTACTTGTTAAGTTATGTATTTATTTCTTTCTGTCATGATTTCAGTAAATATTGAGAATTCTAAGTTGCTGAAGTTGCTGTTATGAAAATCAATATTATGCTAGGAAGTTGTTCTTTCAGTTTACTCAATAAAATGTTTATGAAACTTAATGATGTTTAGAATTATATGGGCATTACATTCTTGCAGGTAGTTAGAATCACCATCTTGGAAAAGAGATCAACAACAACAAAAACATTGTCATATCCCCTCTTGGTGGACAGGAGGCCCAACATGTAGTCCATTGAGATGGATTCCCATGGCCTGTCAGGAGTAGGAAGAGGGGTGTACAGGCCCTGTTTCTTAGTGGTCGGTTTGGAAATAACTCAGGTGGTGAAGGACCTGATATACTTTCCAACATCCTGTCAAAGTTTCAACCAACAAAAATGTTTTTTGTATAACTGCAACTATCTTTTCGACACCAAAGTGTCCTCCCACCCGACTGTAGTGAGGTTCCCAAATCATCTTCATGCGCTCGCTTGATGGAACACAGAGATATCCCATATGACACGACAACCCATCTTGAAGATGGAAATTAGTGACCACTGAGTTGACAGCCAACATTTGGTAGGTGGTGAGGAAGTCAGTGTCTGTCTCGTAGAAGTGGGGCCATCCGGAGGTCTTATGGCCGCAAGAGTTTAGCACCATGGTGAGTGCCATGACCAGAGGTTGAATGAGGCAATAAACAACTAGGTTGGTACTTCCTATTTTATACTTTATCTTGAGGTGGAATTGTTCTAAGTATGTGGACCACTTATGATGGCGGTCATTCTTCAATTTTCCTTGGGTATCCATGAACTCTAGTGACTATTGATCAGTGTGGATGATTGTCTCCTTCCAAAGAATGTAATGTCTCCACTAGAAGCAAGCTTTCAGAATGGAGTACATTTATTTTTCATAATTAGGGTACTTATGAACAAGATATGATAGTGTCTCACTATGATATGCTAGAGGGTGGCCGTCTTGAGTGAGAATGACACCCACATCATAGCTTGAAGCATCTACCTCGATCTCATAGGGATGTTGCAGGTTCAGTAATCAAAGTACTGGGGATAAGCACAAACACTTCTTCAAGTCATCGAAGGCTTGTTTTTAGGATAGGCCCCACACAAATTTTTCCTTATCGTCAACCTTGGTTACTTGGATGAGGGCCCATGCAATATGAGAGAATCCCAACACAAACTTGCGATAGAAATTGGCGAGGCCCAAGAAGCTCTGAAGTTCAATGAGTGCGGTTGGGGCTGGCCAATCACGAATGACATGGATATTGATTCAATCCACATGAAAACCATGCCTATCAATGATGTAGCCTAATTAATTGACCCTTTCCATGTTGAAGGAGCATTTTTCCAAGTTTTCATATAGTTTGTGTTGTCGCAGGGTGTGCAAAACCTATTGAATATGCTACAAGTGTTCCACCCATGTCTTGTTGTAGATGATGATGTCATCCAAATACACCACTACAAAAGTATTGGTGAAATTTCATAGGATATCATCCATCATCCTCATAAAAGTTGTTGGATAATTTGTCAAACCAAAGGGCATGACTAGCCATTCAAAAAGACCTTCTTTTGACTTGAAGGTGGTCTTCCATACATCTATTTGTTCTATTGGGACCTGGTGTTAGGTAGAATTTAGATCAATCTTACTGAAGTATTTTTCCCCCGTGAGTTGATCAAGGAGGTCATTGATTCAAGGAATCAACTACCGGTTTCATACTGTTATTTTATTCAGAGCTCGGTAATCAATGCAGAGTTTCTAGGTGCCATCTTTCTTCTACACCAGCATGATTGAGCTCCCACAAGGCGATGAGATGGGACATATGTTCCCCTTGTGGAGTAGTTCTTCTACCTATCTCTAGATCACCTCGTTTTCTAACAAAGAGCAGAGGTAGAATGGCCCATTGGGTAGTGTTGAACCTCAGGTTAGATCGGTGGGATGATTGACCTAGCAGTGCAGAGGTACCCCGGTAGGAGAGGAGAATATATTTGAGTATTGTTACAAGGCCTTATCCACTTGCTTATGTTGTGTGGAGAGATCGAACACAAAGGATCTGGATGTGGCTGCAATCTTTCGCTCACTCTGAGAGCGAATCACGAAGAAGACAAATTTTCTAGTCTGAGAGATGACCTTGCTGAATTGCTTGGCAAAGATCAATGAAATATCACTAGGAGGGATTGCCTCGGGTATCCTGTACAATTTCTCGTTCAAAGTAATAATAACACTATGACACCTATACTCATATACAGCATGAAATTTCCATAAATAAGGTTGGCCCAAAAGAAAATTACAGACTTTGAGAGGAGAATCATCACACAATACCTCATCTTTGAAGGGCTTGATTTCATATGACAGTCAACACTGTTGGCTGATGCGAAGATCACTTCCTTAGTGAAGGCATCTAATGGTGTAGGGTTGTGGGTGTGGATTTGTCAATAGGGTCATCTGCTTAATGACCTCTGATTAGATGAGGTTCTTCTGGCTACTGCTATCAATGATGAAGTGTAGTGGGGTTCCTTTTAACCACATCTGTGAATGGAAGAGGCACTTGCCTTCTTCTGGATCATCTGGTTCACCAGGATGGAGCTTGGTGGTAGCGACAATGGCACTGGGTTTCACATCAATGATCCATATTCCCCTTTCTAGTTCTGACTCAGAGTCAGAACCCGCATATAATTCATAGTCTTTCACTTCAACCACCAACAACTTCTTTGAGTGATAGTCAACAGTGTTATGCCAAGGGCTCTTATGGAAGTCACACCACTTTCCAATATCTTTCTTTTTCTTTCTAGTGTCCTTATTTTCTTGCGGCTTGGACTAGTTGTCCTGATATTGTCCATCTTTTCTGTGTCCTTTTTTCTGTGTCCTTTTTTCTGTGGGTTAGGGCCTCCCCTTCCTGGCTTTTTCTGTGAGGGGTTCCTAGGCCCAAATTTTCGCGTCTTTTGTTTGAGATTCTGCTCAATTTTGATGGCATATCGGTAGGCCGCGCCCAAGGAAGAGATGTCCATAAATTCCATTTTGGTCTATATGTATCTATGAAGAGCACCGCAATACTTGAGCACTAGATGTCTCTCTAAATATTTGATACCCAGCTTGGTGCCCAAGGTATGGAAGATATTTGTGAACTCTGGCACTGCTTGGTCTCTTTCTTGTCGCAGTGTGGTCCATTTGGTATACAAGTTGTCATAACTTCCGACGGGGTAGTATTATTCCTTAATATCATCCCTGAAGGATTCCCAGGTGTCCACGACTGTAAATAATGAGGGTTCCTCTATTTCCTTTTGCTCATAGAAATTTTCCCACCAATATTTTAAATGGGGAACAACGTTGAGGAGTGAAAAAGTAATATTTTATCTATTCGTAAAGTTATGGACATAAAATTACCCTTCTAGTAGATTCAACCACTTGTCTATGGACTCTGCATCTATCTGACCTTAAAATATACGAACATCGAAGTTTATTTGTACCTTGAAGGGGGCAATTCCTCCACTCGAGAAAGATGTGTCGCATGTTGGTAGTCCTCAAAGTATTTGCGCAAAACTATACATCATCTCATTCCTCTGTTGCTTGAGGGATTCCTCAAGAAAAATTTTGAAAGGATCTCTTGTCCCGTCATATTTTTTTTCTCCCGCCATGAAAGGTTTCTTGTGTATGCGAGAGATTTTTTCCTCAAGAGAAGCAATCTCAAGACTGAATTCTTTGTACCGTGACCTCGTTGGGGACATGCATTAAGACAACAATGAGCATACTGCTCTAATACAACGGATCCATATTTTATGAGAAGAGTGAAATGAATACAGATTATTAAAATATGCTTAACACAGAATAATAGAGATACAGTAAAAATGGTTTTCTATTCAATAAGGAAATAAGATGAAACTGTAAAATGTAGCAAAAAACAAGCTCGTTGGAATGGTGGTGGCTTATCTCTAAGAAGAGATGTGACCATTGCACTCATTCACAAGAATATGATTACAATGAGGCTCTGAAGGCCTTTTTAAAATAAACAGGAATTTCAAAAACCCTATACATCCAAAAACCTAACCCTAGGAGATGAAGCGCCAAAAGTCATGTGGGCCCCGTTTGGGTAAGTTAGTACATCAACTTCTCGAGGTCGTAACTTTTGCATATGATCTCTGTTTTAGGTGCACGATAGCCCGTTGTAAAGGTATCGTCGAGGAGATTCATTTTGGGGGATCATTCATAAGCTTTGTCTATCATTGAGAATATTGATCCTGAAAAACCTTTATTTAGGTCCTCAAAATGGCCCCAGAAGTTAAAACTGCTAAAAATAGTAAATTCCCAAAATTGCCAGAAAATTGTTTTGAGCTTGTTGGAAAAGGTGGGTGGCCACCGATATCCACCTGGATCAAGAATCATGTTGTGAGGCTATGGATCCATGAATATAAAACCCCTCCATTCATTTGTCAACCATATTTGGGTAATCGTATGCTACTATCAAGCTATAGTATGTATGGTTTGGGTTTTCCAATGAGGAAATCATATATTATCTTCATGATTTTTAGGTGGAAGGGTGATCAAGGGGCCATAGTATCTTTAGAGGATTATTCTCTATAGGAATTCATGAGGGGTATACAAGTTTCAAAGGTTAGTGGTTGGAGAACCCTAGAACATGTGTTGAAGGGATGTTGATGGTTGACGTGACATAGCCTATAAACCCTAGCATACTAGAGAAAGGTGGACTCTAGGTTGAGGAAATACAGTATTAGAATATAATTTCCAAGATAAAATTTTGTGAACTGAGAGAGGAATGAATTCCAAGATAATAGAATTGAGACAAAAGGGAATAGATGAATGTGAAAACATTCTAGTGAGATATGGTTGGGAGGGATAGGATCCAAAAATTAGATCTGATATTGATGAAAATAAAATTCAGTAAAAAATTAAATAAATGATATTGATGAAAACATGTGCCAACATAGACTTAGGTGGGAGGGAAAACTCTGAATGAAATATATATAAGACTATTGAGCCTGGAAACAAATTTTGAAATAGGATCAAGCCTAGATTGATGCTCTTATACCAAATTATGTATTGTCGAACCTCCCAATCAAAAACCCCTATCTAATAGATGAAGTGAACTATTATTAATAGCAATTAACCCATAGTAATAATGATAACAAGAGAGTAGAATAACGCCAATGAAAAATAACTTACTATATTATGATGGCCATTTGGCCTTTCTATAGTACTACGATGGGTCCACTAAAGATGAAATAAATATTAAATAACTCTTGTAAATATCCCAAAGGTTGGAAATATTCAAATGTGTGCTTACATATCAAAACACATAGTAAACATATAACTAGAAATGAGGAGTTACCCCTGAATGGTTGTATGTTTCGCTACACACAACTAGAATTGTGGGTGCATCCTCCTTGGGGAGGATTCCTTAGTTGTCTTCCTTGTTTACTAACTTGGATGTTGATGGTCCATCATCCTTGGAAGATAATTTTAATGGGAATGATATATTTATCCTAAAAAGTAATATAATTTCTAGTAATCCATAATTCGCATGCCATTATACAAGGTAATTCTTTGTGTGCTTTAATTTTCTTATCCTCACGCCAACTCTTGAAATAGTTGAAGGTAGATTCTCTTTCCCAATTCTCATATTCATTAGTTATTTTCAAAGCTTCTTTTCCATCTTCTCTTGAAAATGGATAATGAACTAATAAATGGTCAATCAATTCTTAATTTTTTTTAATAAAATTCATACACTTGGCCCCTCCCAATATCCCTTTTTGAAATTTTCCCAAGTGATAATTATGTGGCAGATAAATAGCAAGATGAATGTTGGTTGTAATGATCCAGATGTTTAAATTATCATAACAAAACATAAGTACACACCATGTACAAAATGTGAGTGTGCATCACAACGCCAAGACATACAAGTTACACATTGACTCCTTAAATAGTAGGGGAACCCCTTCCAAATAACCAGATACATTCATACATCAAAATTCACATCTCCCACAATAAGAAATACATTATCTCTTTATAACTTATTCATAGTTGCACATGAGGCCCCTTTACTACTAGGTCGACCCTGTTACATATATATTTACTCATTACATGTACATTTATGCCCATAAATTCCCCCCCTAGGGTCATATCATATATGTTTATCCCTATATATGCCCCCATTGGGTCATAACATAGTACCCTCCATAAAAAACCTTTGTCCTCAAAGCTTTGCAATTAAAGGATTCACTTGTGATTAAACCAAGTAATATGATTTTCTTATGTTACTGCATTCTTCTTTCCATTGATTATGATCCATCCATCCAAAAATCAATTATTTCCGGTCGTAATCCTGCATGTCTGGTTATTCCATCATTTTCATTCCCTTCATTACATGTATCATTGTTGAAGCTTCTCCAATTTTTAGTATATGTTGGTCTGTGATAATATCTTATTAAATAATGGTTTTGTGATGCCATATTCCACGAATATTGATGATTATTCCATCTTATTCCTTGATAACGTCGATATTGATCTTCTTATCTTCCTTGAAATCTCTCTTGATAATGAGGGTCTCGATATGGTTTGACATTTGACAGTTTGTATTCATTTTGCATGTCCATCTCATCTATCTTCTTTCTAGAGATAATGACATCCTCTATCCTCTTTCCTTTCTCCTTTATTACTCTATCCCTGGAGATAATACCATCATATTTGGCATGTACATCCTCTATATGGAGTTCAAATTATTCAAGTATCTTCTATTGACCTTCTTGAATCTTGTCTTATTTCTCCTTTCGAAGCTGGAATGTGATCCCATATAACAAATTATGACGTCTTTCTTCAATTCTGTCTTGCATTTCTGATTTTACCACGTCAGTATTTAAGGATTCCTCGACTTTATGGAAAATTTTATCTTCTACTCTTTTGGTAGATTCTTCATCCAAGATCCTTTCTTTTTATTGATTTTGACCATTCTTCTTTTCTTCTTTCAATATCTTAACCTCATCCAATAGTTTTTTATTATGGTTTTGTAATTTGCCTATCTCTTCTTCTTTCTTTTTCAATTCTTCGTTTGAATAATCCTTTTTCCACTTTCCTTTACTACTATTTTATTGATTTAAGTTCTTAATCTCCATAATGAGTGATTCATTAAGGGATTTCATCTTGGCGAACTCATCATTTTTCATTGTAATATATTTTCTCATCTCTTCATTATCCTTTTTCAATTTGGAGACACTTTCTTTCGATTCCTTTAACTCCACTTGAATTTTATGCATCTCCTCGACTTTTTAATCCTTGATCCATTTATTTGAGAATAATTCTTCAAATAATTCCCATGTGGTTCTTCTTATAGTACCTTCGTCAATTATGTACCACCACTTACCGGCTTCACCATTCAAACAAATACCTACCCCAAAAGTGTTGGAGTTACTTCACACACACCTAGGATTTATTTTTCCTAAGGTTTTTCCTATGCTTATTAATATTTATCTAGTCTCCTAAAGTTTAGGGAGAATATTCCTCTAGGAGAGTATTCTCTTTAGTTTTCACTTCAGTTTGACTAGTTGAGTGGAGTCTAGATATTGCATTGGTTTTGTCACCATGCAACATTGGGATCATCACCAACTAATGTGCAGTAGCCTTGGTATCATCACCAGACTAGCGAATTACCCATCATTACCTAACCTCCTCCTCACTTCACTCTCTTTTAGTCATATAACTGAAGACTGGTAGACTAGTTAACTCATCTAGGTGGCAGTTCAATCTCGTAACTTCCCGAGAGACTAGAATGAGTGGAAGTTCACTCTGTAACTATTGGTGTGTGTCCAGATCACTCTAGAGCACCACTATGTCGCATTGTCTTTACCTCCAGTGTGCATTCCTTGATTTATACACAATATATCATGTGTAAATTATTCATTATTCATTACGGTTAATGAAAATTCTTCCGTTCTTTCTCTCTTTCTTCTTCTTTCTTAATTTATCTCTGCAAATGTGTGTGGTATTTTATAGTTATATCTATTTTGTGCAGGTTCAAGACACTTACATGGTATCAAATCCGACGGACTGCTAAGGAAAACATACACGAAATATTTTTTGCAGGTACCAAATATTGAAGACAACGAAAAATGGAATTCCCAAAAGAATTCATTCTTACACCTTACAATTACTTTAGATGGAAGTAGAGAATAATCATGCATCTCCGAACCAGAGGATTTTATAGGTTAACCTCTAATACATAGACATAACCGACATCAGCCATATAAAAATCCAAGTATCTAAATCGAATGGATGAAGCGTTCAAAACAATTTACAGTCTCATCTCTCCTGATCTCCTTTTTCACATATCTTCATGTAAAACACCCAATGAATCCTGGACCATCTTGGAAGGGCTCTTTGGAAAACAACATGAGATGAGGGGACAGATGCTCAAGGTGGAATTGCTCACATTGGATCCAAAAATCTTCAAAAATCTCCAAGATTTCTTTACAAAATACAAGGATTTACCATTGCAACTCAAAGATTGCGGGGTTTATAAATATAAGGAGGAGAAAAAAATGGTTCTCACCATTATCTCCAAACTTGGTCTTGAATTTTCATTCCATTCAATCAAATCCGCCTCTGGAGCCACCTAGAAGATGCCTTCTCTTGAGGAATTTATTGAATTCCTGACACAAGAGAAAACCAATCTCATCAACGTGGGAAAACTCAAAGGCCCAAAGGCACATGCACTTACTGTGAAATATGGAAGACCTCAGTATCATAAATCTAAATATAAAGAAAAAATTAAAGCTCATGCAAATTTGAAGAAGGAAGAGTAATCAAAACCCTTCACTGGTCTCCGGATCCAAAGGTGGAAAGGGAAGAAAAGGGGAGAAATGCACATACTTACATAAAGTATTCCATCTAGAATCTCCATGCATGTAGAAACAAATAGATCTAATGACTTAAATACTTCAACAAAATAACCTTGAATTTTTCCATAAAACAATCCATATCTTGGCTAGGTTCATATATTGTCTTGCCAGAACACCTAAAAGGAAATAGAGTCTACCAAGATAGAAATGGCCAGTATCATTATACCATTAGTTAAAATAGGAAAAGTTTAATTATGTACACATAACGTTTTCTATACTACAGGCATAAAGTTATTCAATAGCCAATATTGTCATGGTGTATCTTCCCCTACAAATTTCAATGTATTTTTTACCAGCCTGGTGATTGATACTTTTTTATTTCTAAACTTCATTGAACACATTCTTCTTCAAGGTTTTCTAGCTATAAAATCCATAGAATTAAAAGAAATGGACAAAGAGTTTCCTCCAAAGAGTCTCCAAAATATCTTCAATTAAGATCTAAGGGATTTATCCCACAATCTAGGAATTTAGTTTCCACTCTTCACTCTTCATTTGACATATTTTGTGCCACAATAAGGAGAAATCTTTCGTAAATCAAAGTTCCTCTGAAGATGAGATATTATCCTTTTGCCAACAAGGCCTTGAATCAATCTATAATGCAGAGGCTCAACTTCTGCAATCATACTTTCATGTTTATAGACTTTGCACAAAACCCTTAAAACAAATTTCTACATTTTACAAAACCTAAATTCCAAAGTAATAATCTTGAAATCAAGTTCTTATTCATTTCCCCCTAACAATTTCAATAAAGACATTAAAAAATTAAAAATGACCAAGTAGAGAAGCACCAAGGCCTAGATGTNAACAAATTTCTACATTTTACAAAACCTAAATTCCAAAGTAATAATCTTGAAATCAAGTTCTTATTCATTTCCCCCTAACAATTTCAATAAAGACATTAAAAAATTAAAAATGACCAAGTAGAGAAGCACCAAGGCCTAGATGTTGTAGCGACCTTCCTCGTTACGACAACCATTCCAGTAACAGGTGCAAATTTTTTTTGTTCGTTTAAGGTGAGTGCACGCGTGTAGAAGTAACAACACACTTGACTCTCATCGCCCCTTGACAATCAACAAGATGCAACCACGACGTTCATCACAAGAAGACTAAAGGCACCCGACGAGTAACTGCAAGCAATATACGACCTGAGGCATAAGGTGCACAACGCAAACCTTAGCGACCAAAACACTGACCACCCGACACAACAGACCCAACAACCAACTGAATACTATCAAGCACAACATAAATAAGAGTACGATTTCGCCCCTTACGGAAGGCGCACGAAAAGGACTTTGACGACGAACACCCAGGGTTAACATTGTTCAAATAATCATCAGCCCTCTTTTAGTAACTTTGAGTAGTTTAATGTTCGTAAATCCAAGACAATCACCATGTATGTCTCGTTCATATCAATAGTTTACACTAACCTCATAATAAGATAACCATATCATTTTATTTCTAATTTCCATAACATTGAAATAACAATACGATCATACCTTTCCACTCTAACCTTTCAAATTGTTGATAGTGTAAGAACAAGACAATTTCATATTCAACAATACATTATAATTTCGGTATTTAATAACCATTATTTATCATCATATGTAAGCCGTAACACTCTTCCTTTACCTATTGCAAGTCTATAAGCCTAAACATCAGACATTACATCCCTTATTCATTCCAAGCACCCTAATGACCTTAGCCTTGGCTTGGCCAAAACATTAACCTAACAATTCGGTACCTTTCCCATCATTACTTTCCATGGAATTGACATTCACTAACATAACATTCATTTCACAACATCATTTTGATAGTTATCTTACATTGCTACCTTATAAAGCCATGACTATTTAACACAGCTATCATCAATACCATACTACCTTTACTACTATCACCTAATCAATTATTCAACCTTCATCACTATTACCCTAGCCATTAATACATAATGTGCAAATGATTAAACACGCATTTAATAATATATATTCCAATATACAATTATTCTCTACTATCAATAATAATTCCAATGTAGTAATAAATATCTTTCAACGTTACCTCATTAATATATAGTGAGTATTGATTTAACACATTTAATGGCTATATATTCCAACATATAAATAGTCTCTACAATTAATAACATTTCTAATGTATAAAGAATATCTTTTAGTATTACCTCATTTATACATAATGTGCATTGATTTAACACGGTGATAATCTAATATCAAATTTCCATTTTATCTTTTAAATAAAAATTCAATTCATACGTATGATGATAATATTTTAAGTTAAAATAACAAGAATCCAACCTTCAGTTATTAAACCCTAACCTTTCCCTATCTTCATCTTTACATTTCAATTATTTAACTAGAGGTAAGAGGGTATTTTTTTTGCTATATAAATGACACTAAGGTGACAATTCCATTACCCGATCGTATCATTGCCTTTACGTTCCAATTTCGATTAAATGAGGAGTTTTTCTTTCATTGCAGGGTTTTAAGCTAACAACTGGAACTACCCTAATCAAGACCAGTAAAAATAGCTACCTCTTTTCCTATCAAACGGTAATGCATTTAATTGCAAGGGCCCTACAGGTTCGGTTTCATTTACCAGAGAAAGAACACTCTGCAGTGGTAACTGCATCCTTCCGTACCTATACCAGACCACGCGTTACATATAACAAAAGTGAATCCCAAAGATTGGAACAGTAACCAATAATAGTTACATCGATCATATTAAAATAACAAAATTTGAAGGTACCCAAATAATAACAAAAATGCCAACTTCGGAAAATAGCCATATTAAAATGACGTTATTAAAATATCAATATTAAAGTATTGAATCACTATGACTATTTAGAACCATTAGAATTTTACATTTTCTTTTTAAATCACAAGAGCTCCAGCCCATACTCTCACACACTACATCAGCTAGTTACGGTTATTTGCATTGGCCTTAAACTCGCGTTTCAGAATAGCCTAACAGGGAGCGGAGAAACATAACTGTTCTTTTAACAACAGACCAGACAGTTGTATTACCAGTTTGCCTACAATGGAAAGTCATAGTTGTCCAGAATTATGTAGATTGGTTCCAATAAAAGATTTTGCTTCTGAAACAATTTCGCGACCGTTTTGCCCTCCTTCGTTTAACTCACGTTCTTAGTGACGCGGTTGGGAGTTACAAGCGGTTAATGCATCATCGTTAGAGTATCAGATGATCAAGGTCTTCCTTTAAAGGCGAAAGGCGGTCGGGACTTAGGAAGGAGAACGGACCCGAAGGTGAAATTCCAGTCGAGGGGCGGATGTCAAGACATTCACAAAGAATGCCGACGATGCAAAGCGAAAAGCCATACGAGTTGGAAGCCTTGATAATCAGCGGCGTACCGATACTTATCTGGGCGCAACCATCAACGAAGTTACTGTCGACATGGCGAATTAAAAGCTTGATTTATGCGAGTGCGTTCGCAAATGGGTGAAATATGCTTGCTTGTACCCGGTAGCGTTATTACTGGTGCAGTACGCTATTCACGGACACTCAAATGTCAGGAAATGGTAGCGACCTTACAGGCATGCTACACAGGAAAACGAATTGCCCAAAGAGATTACAGGATCGGAAAGACATTTCCTCGGCGAGATCGGGCAACAATAAAGGATACGAATGCCCGGTCGATTTTAAACCTTCAGGATCATTAAGCAAAACAAAAGCGATTGAATCGCCAGAATGATCTGAACCCTAGGGACACTAAACAAAAACAGGAAGCATTCAACTGCCCATCTGTCAATAACGCACAGGGTAAATAATTGCCCTCTATAAGTAAACAGATCGCCCCCAACGCAAATGGCCCACTAATTATAAAACCGCCCCATGCCCTGGCGGTACTTTAATGAGTTGCGCCAACTCGATTCGCGAGCAAAAGCCCATATGGGGGCCTGGCGGAATATGATGACCTTCCGACCACTATGAGGACAATTCAGACCAGTCCCAGAATTACGAACATTGCCCATCTCAGATAACGTTCCACATGCAATGATAAACTAATTAAGACAATTTCGGAATGCAGAGATAGCAAATTTAGACCATTTCCAGAATACATTGATGGCAGATTCAAAAAAATTCCATAACAATTAAGCATGGCATACGAAAACGAAACACCCTAACTGTAGCAAATCTTAATATCATGCATCACAACCTCATAAGAAAATACTAGGCAGTTTACTCTACCAGAAGTAAAGATCATACCGCCAGCCTCTAAACACTTAGGAGGCGTCCCACTCCACTCCATCGCGTCCAGCGCTCCATGCCACGTCCGCTTCGCCGATCGTGAAAATCTCACACGGTACCTCGATAAAATGCTAGAGGGTACTGCACTTCCCCATAGCCCCGAGCATAGAAAGGGGCCACACAAGAACCGAGGATAGACTAGCATCTCAGCTTGCCTCCAGGTGGGCTACCACTCCAATATGGCTGAGATATACCCAACTCCTCTCTCACAAGCAACCCGATCAAACCACGGTGATGCGGCGTAATGTTACGCTAACCATTCCCTCTTTCTTCCTTCCTATCCCCTCCTTTTTTAGAATTTTGGGGAGTACGGCCTAGTTCATAGAATCATTAGTTAATTAATTTTTAATGGCTTAATACTAAGCGTTCTCCAGATGGGTCCGTGTCACTCATCCCTATAGTTCTCCAAAAATTAGTTTCTTTTTAATATTTAAAGGCTCAATTCCCTCACTTCCCCTAAAGTCATATGAATTTACTCCTTGAATTTTATAACCAATTCCTCCTTAATCATTCCTTAAATTACTCCATAATTTACTCCTTAATCATTCCTTAGATTACTCCTTAAATTTCTCCAACAATCATTCCTTGATTTCCATAGGTTTCTTTAAATTTATTATTTTATTCTCTCTTGATATTTTTATTTTTGAACCCAAAGAATGTCTGAGTTTATCATTTTTGTACCATTTGAAATTTTCTCTTTAATACTCCCAGCACAATAATTTTTTATTCCTTCTTTATCCTTTAAAGACCATGGGTTTAGGCAATTTAATTCCCTCGTTACTTTATCCTCTTTACTTTTAATAAGACTTTAGTGTTAACACCTAGGAGGTTTTAGTTTAAGCCCTAGGTTTATTTTAATAGAATCTTTTTCTTAGGGCTTGTCAAAATTAACGAGATGTTTGAATTTGGGTTTTGTTTTTGGAGCGAGTGACATTTATATAGAGTCGTTTTGAGAATTTTTGCTCGAGGCGTTAAGGTCTTAGGGTCATTTAAGTTGTCTCCCTCATCAGCTCCATGCGGCGATGCCTTTCAGGATGCACCTCGTGCTCCAGGGGTGCCACTCGCCTCATTGCCAGCATTGGCGACGTTTCCCTTTAGGTGCCACCCGCGTGCTCCAAGGGTGCCACTTTCGGCCGACTTTTGAATTCTTTTGTCTGACGTGCCCTTTAGGATGCACCCGTGCTCCAAGGGTTCCACTCTAAGCTGACAGCCAGTTGGTAGCCTCTACCAACCCACAGGTCAATACTCCTTCAAGTGAACTTGTGGGAGACTAGGGCTCTAAGGAATAAGGCCCATGCCAATTGCAGCCCATAGAATCATCGTGTGTTGTGATCTGCCCTTACGACATTGTGGATCTCTCAAAACTAGGTAATCGTTAACCTACAGTTCGAGGCCAGCCGAGTGCTAATAAGTACGTAAAGCGGAGCTATTGTCACCTCTCCTCAATCTTTAGGAGATTTCGTGTGGCCTTTACTTACATATGTCATGAGATGCATTACGACAAGCTATGATAAAATTTTGCATCATCAGCCATCATGTCAGATTATGTCAAAACATATCATAAGATCAATAACATATCATCAAAGCGAAACAATATCATGCGTAAATGAAACAACTCAAATGGCCCTCCACGACAATCGAGGTCAGGGGAGTTCCATGCGTCACCTCTGCATCCTCAAGGTCCAGAAACCCTTGCGCTCAATGGCCGAATTGATGGCGCTTGTCTACATCGAAATTTGCAATAATCATATAGCTTAACAGATCATAATGAAGGGAAAAGTTTATCATCATAAAATCCGGATCCTTGCGAGCAAGTGTCCTCAAGAATAAGTTTGGTAAGTCCGCCAGAGAGGGATGTTACGGATGTCGCGATCATAAGTATACTTTATTATATCATTGGTATCATAAACAATGTATCCAAATCATGTTTTATATTCCAAAACATTCGTGTATACCAATTAATTTCATTGGGATGAAACAAAAATATCACATTGTGTCATGTCAACAAGGGTGGTATTTGCATTTTTTCGAACAAAAATATCACATTGTGTCATGTCAACAAGGGTGGTATTTGCATTTTTTTCATTTGTGAGCTCTGAATCCTTTTCAATTGTGTCCATTAAAATGACAATTTTGCACATTTTTGTAAATGAGGAGATATGGAGGAGATGATCATATTCGCCAACAATATAACAATAGCTTAATTTCCTGAGATGAAGACTAAAAAATATATTAGTTAAAAAACATTGTATAAGATTACACATAAAAATACATAGCTTCTTAATACAATAATTATATCCATCACCCTGGAATCACTTAGGTTTCCAAAAGATGCAAAGAAAAGAGAAGATTATTGGATCTCTATTACTAGAATAAATCAAATTACCATTACTAATTACAAACTAGACCATTACTTATTACAATCCCATTCAAAATTAGAAATTAAATGTTGTAACACTTCAAAAATAAACAACATACATACCAAGTTTACTACACTAAAAAAACCAATGTACTTGTCATGGATATCCTCTAACATATATATTTTTTTCCTTAGGTTGTTCATTCTAGAGGAACATTGATCCAACAATCCTTACAAAGGATTAAGAAGAACAAAATTGAATTGATGAAGAACTTAGTGCCTAATAGGAATTGATGTTATGACTGTAGCTTATGAGGTCCACACTAGAAACCTAATCAAAACCCATCAAAATTCACACCAAAAATAAAGAGAACTTCACCCCAAAAAATTGAATTTTTTTTGTCCCAACATAATCTCATCAAACATTCCTAAGATATACCAATAGCCTCATGAATTTCTCTATGAGAAACAAAATTTCTTACCTAAGATAACAAGGGATAACATAGGCTTAAGTCTTCTAGGAATGATATTATAAATAACATTGTACACACCATTACAAACAGAAATAAGCCTAAAATATTCAAAATATTTAGGGACATATTTCTTTGGAATCATATCCAAGAAAGTAGAGTTGAAGGCCTCGAGAACCTTACTAGAAAGTCTAGATTCATCCACAAGCATTAATATATTATTCCCCAACAAATTAAAAAATCCTTTAATAAATTCGATAGACATTGATATGAGCACATGTTCTTGTCTTTCTAGAAATATTTGAAAGGTGGGTTTCAAAGTCAAGGGATCTATGTCACATAGACCCTCATCATCAATATTTTGTAGGAGGTATTTTGATATGGGGTATATCCTTCTATCTCCCCCCCACATCTAGCTAGGCTCAAGGTGAGATTTAAATCACCTTCCATGATTAAATTATCCTTTCTCAAATACATGTTCCCAAAAAAGGAATCCCACAAACCTTCCCACACTAAAAAGGTCCATATAAATTAATAAAATTGAAAATTGAATCTAAACATGGGGAGAACAACTCAAGACTGGTAGTATTATATAAAAGGGAGACACTCCTGAAGCGAAGTGACTTATTCCATCCTACCAATAACCCCATAGATTTCCCCTCTACATTGATATATTCAAAACTCCATCCATGAAGAGTAAATGCTATCAACTATTTTACCCTAACAACCACCATAATTATTTTTTGAATCAAAATAATCTCTACGTTATTTTTTTCTACAATTTGGTTTACATAGTTTCTTTTATAGGAACTCCCTAACCCTCTTATGTTAAAAAAGAGAACAATCATTTTGTACCCTTGGAGTGTACTTTGCCTCCTCTAAGGGCCCCATGAATAGCCATTTGTTTGCATGATAAGATTTCCCTTGTCCTCTTGACGTTGGACATTCTCTAGATGACATAATCGAACATTGAATCGATGCCTTCTCATTGATAAATGTAGTGGAAAATATTTTCTCCTCGATCTCCTCTTCCTCATCTCGTTCTCTTAACATCTTATAGAATTTTCTTTCCTGTATATTATTTTTTGTGGGTGGGGGATACTTTTTATAGAATCACTTTAGCTAATCTATCACACTATGAGGGGTGTATCTATGACATCAAAATAACCCATGAATTGCACTTGGACTCTTACACGCCCACATACGGTATTTTGAACCCAATTTTTGTCGCTCAATATTAACATAAAAATAATTTTGAAATAAAGGACATTTGATAGAAAAAAAAATTAACTTCTTTAATCACTTAGCAGAGTTCCGATGTGGTTAAGTCAATTAGGAGAGGTGATGATTTCATCGTATCATTTTAGATATCTCACAATATTCTTACAATCCTAGCTAACTATATATCTGATTCGATTGACTGAAGTTAAAACCTAACATGTACCTGTTAGATATTTCTTCCTCGAGTGAGGGAAGCTCAGGACAAATAGAGGGAAAAATGACTACATCTATTAGATATGCTACATGAACAATGACTAGAGGTGAAAATGTCAGAAGAAGATTTCATATACGCATGGAATTTTTTCTCGCTGAAGGAGGATCGTTCTCTTATGATGATGAGAGAATATGAGACATAGAGGTGCCACTCATGTATAAGCATCTGGTGAAACATGGGTACCTAAGGAATTGCCTCCGTTAGGCACTAACTTTATTGTCAACGATAGGACATATCACATTGCACTATCCTCCCTACATGGCTTGAGGATATTTTTCATGGATGGAATAACTGTAAAATACAATAAAGTAACTAAATTGATGGACTATGTTGGAACTTTTTACAATTATAATGATTGGATGTAGGTGGTTTGGTACATGCGAAGTATGCAGATATATGAACTCACTTTAAATTATATACAGCTAATAAACAACATTAAAAAAAGTGGAGTGACTATCTATATTGATGGAAGGCCTAAATCTTCTAACAATATCACAGGGTTTATAAACAACAGACGGTCGGGGAAAACAAACAAGCAACCAAATTGCATATATGAGGGACATGAAGGGGATTAGGTAGTCGTTTGCATGATAAAAAATATAGCTCCCTGGGAATATTTGTTGGTGGATTAGCATTTTAATCAAATATAAACATCGAATAATAGTGTGTGGGTACTTATGAAACACCTCTTTAAGAAAACTCTATTTATTTCATTATATTTTTTGTATCTTTAACAATGTTTGAAATATTTCATGGTCCCAATTTTATCATAATGTGGGAGGTTGATTGTGTAAAAGTATCAGCCACGGAACATGTAAACGATTAACAATTTTTATTTACACTTAATGTGAATTTTATTATTTTTTTATATAATTTTATTTGTGTGTTAATCAATTTTTTGTTATCGTTTAAAAAAAAAATTGTTTTCAGGGTTCTAATTATATGATAATGTGCTAGGATAAACGTGGAAAAGGGGTATTCATAGAACATGTAAATGATTAACAAATTTGACTTGATTTTACGTGAATTTTATTATTTGTTTATATAATTTTATTTATGTGGACATTAGTTATTTCATTTTTTTATATAACTGAAATAGCATTGATTTTATTGAAATATGTAGTCATAATGCCATGATTATCATGATTCACAAGGATGAATTGTATTCATCCCCTGATCCAATGGTAATGATTAAAAAGAAGATCAATTAAAAAGACAAGGAACTTTCTCGCTTGTTAGACTGTGCAAATCAAACTCTCAAGGTCATAGAAAAGACCAATCTGGTTATGACACAGCTTAAGACATATCAGGTAGTAACCATAATTTAAAGTGTTTTTTTTATGTACTGATAAGTTCAATTATGATAGGATTTTTTTTTCATTTTACATTATCTAACGAAAAAACATTGTCTTTCTTATATAGAGATATTTGGAGCTTGTTCATCCTGGTGTCGGTAGTAGTGGCATTGCAGAGACACTAAATAGTCCTAACGTGGGCCATCATATATATTCTATATTGTTTACTTCTCCATCTTCCACACCTTTATATGGAAGCCATTACACACACCGCCAAACATCCACACAGTGGCCAAGCTCTAAAAGAGGTGGTGGTAGAGATGAGGCTGGTGATATGGTTGATATGGGTTCATTTCCAAGAGCTAGATGTGTGACCGGCATGGGGACCCTTCCATGCACATTTGTTTTCGATGATAAAATACTTCCATTAAAACAAATAAGACTCCCATGTAGTTTTTCATATTTTAACTATTTCATGTTTGTCATGTCAGTCATAAATCATCGAGATTATTATTTTTAAATTAATGATCATATCCTTTTGCATGTAGGAAACAATAATTTTTATAGGCACCTAGAGAGAAAGGCCTTGTTGATTTTTTGGGCAACCATATGCATGAGGTGGAGTTTGCAGGATTCCAACCTCAAAAAAGAAATTTTGGATTATCTTGAAGGCCTATTTGGAGTAGATACCTTCAATAAAAAAGCGGTCACCTATGCAATAGGAGAATATTTAAAATATACGAGGGATGTGTATAGACGAAACTTGGTAGTAAACCCTAGGTATGATATTCCTCCATCAATTCCAGAGAGGGATTGGAAGGCTCTCATTGATGATGCAAAAGAAAATAAATTGAGAAAAACAAGAGAACAAATAAATGGTACCCCAAGGTAAATTACAATATTTTGAATTCAATACCTTTAATTTTTTTTAGATCTAAATAAAAGTGTGGTATATATCATACTTGAAAATTTTGATGATAGGTTTCCTGACACTTCGAACGAAACTAGAGAAATGATTCCCAAACATTTCCAGCATAGGCTAGTCCAGGGCGGCTACTCAAGGTTAAAGTCATGAATCCTAAGTATTGAAACATCTTAACAATATTATGTGTATCGTCTTAAAACTTTCAGGTAATTGCATCCAATAACATTAAAAATACATACTCTTATGCAATGCAAGGTGATGAGTTTGGAACTGAAACCATGGAGGAAGACCTCCAACTTGGTTACAAGTACATCTATAAAGTTGTCATTGATCATAGGAAAAGCATGGGGAAGACCCCAAGATACAGTTTTTGGGATAAGGTAAATAAAAATAAGTCCACATTAATCTTTCATTACTTATAAAATACATAAATGTTTGATATTGTCTATAACTTTACTATCCTACTTTGTTTTAATCACGAGAGCAACACTATCAATGAAAAGATTAGTATTGGACAATAGTGCATTGATAGTGGAACGCAATCGGAAGATCACGGTGCTCCTGAGAAGCCCCATCCTAGTGGGGTGTAGTCCAAGGATGTTCCTATGACTGAGGCCCACGACACTAAAATGGCTTTATATTAATCATATACTTAATATTTTCGTTCTTATAAAATTTGTACTTCTAATTTTTATTACTTATACATTTACAGTTTTGTCCTTATAAATTTTGTCGTTTCAATGGAAGAGAATGTCATAGTTGAGCCTCCTCAACTTGAAGATTAGGAGTACAAGGAAGCCATTCCAACGGTTCCCACTAGTGGACCAAGTAAATAATTACATTGCAGAGGTTTTTTTTAATATTAATGAACTACTTTAATGATATTTAAAAATTGGCCATATAAATTTAATATTTTTTGTTTTTGTAGGCGATGGCCCCTCAAAGCAACCTCCACACCTGGGTATGAGACTAGGTGTGCTCGGTGTGAGAGGATTGAAGCAACATCAGCTATTGAAGAGACCCTAGAAAGAGAAGACATGGAGGTTGATGAATTACTTAAGAAATGGACTATAAAACTAAAGAATACTAAAAGAAATATATGATGTACAATAATTTTATAAGAGAGATCGATGTACATTATATAGCTAGTATATTTGGAACATATTTTGGATGATGAATATCAGTGATAAAAACTCTTTTTTATGACATTTCCTTTGAATGATAAACCTCATTTATATATTTACCATCACTTTTTATAAATTTTGAATATTTTTAATGCATATTTTTTTATTTGAATATAGATTGGGTATTAGGGAATTGAGAGTGATGTGAGGGGGGGGGCATAGGAGCTTCCACCTTCACATGGCTGGCCCTGTTTAGTAGAGAAAAATTTATTGGAGCCATTTATTCATGGACAAAACCTCTCTCGATCCAACGGAGAAGAAACATACGCAATGTTGACTTCGTTGTTTCCCTTAAGATCGAGAGAGGTTTGCTCCAAGATTGGACGGCTCCAATAACTTATTCCCAAAACCAAGAGGATATTATTCAGGACATCACATCTGAGATGCACATTCCTTTGATATATAATGTTCATGATATGTTATTCATCATTGTTGAATGCTAACATGTTTATAATACTAATTGCAATGAATCTTTCTACATTTGATCAAGTTGATTAGTTAGTTATCAATATAACTATTTTTTCTTGTAGTCTTGTGTGCAAAAAATTCTGCAGGTTTTATAAGAAGCAATCAAGAATAAGTGAAATCACTTCAAGCTATGGATCTACTTCGAACATAGGACCTCAGGTAATTTCATCATGTTTTCTTTCTCAAAAGTTAGTTGCTTTGATCATATTAGTTACAGATTCTTCGATGTTTGATTTCATGGAAATTTTCTTATCTTAAATATATGGTCATTGATCTAATTTGGTTTTCCCACAACCATGGAGGACTTTCCCCACAAACACTAATCCCATACCATAAATAAAACATGGATTAGGAGAAAAATCCATGGTTTAGTCCATAAGAATTGTAAATTTCACCCATAATACATTGGATATATTAGTATAAATCATATTTTATCTCTTATTATGCATATGCTACTTTAACTTCTAAGTAAAGAAAAATAACAAATGTGTTTCTTAAACTGAAAGGAAAAACCATTGGCGAAGTAAACCCAAAAAATCAAAGAATAATTTTCAAGGAATACCTTTGAGTTAATTTGACTTATAAATTAAGTCACGCAAATAAAGTAAATATCCAAAAATAAAATTAATTGTATAATATTCACCTTAGGTAAGAAAAAACCACTAGTCTCTCCTCTAATCGTTTCCTTTTATAGGAAAAACATTTGTCTAGGTTTTATACTATGGTTTAGGCCTCTATAGGTGGAATATGTGCCAAAAACATTCATCAAGGGAAAAATACACTCTTTTTCTACAAACCATGGTTTAATACACAATAACCATATACATTTCCCCTAACAAATGAAATCGAGTCTTTAATATTTCCATATGAAAAATATTACATCATTTGGACATATAATATAGTTTAAAACCATGTATATAACTTGTGATCTAAATAAATACTATAATATAGTTTAAGGCCATGTATACAAATTGTGATCCAAAGAAAATTCCATAATTCAAGACTTTGAACCATAATCAATAAACAAAAAACACAAATATTATCCCTAATCCATTAAATTAGGTTTCTATTGATTTTATAAGCAAAATATTCTCTATCCAAAACTCATACCATGTTTTTCATTCTTATAAATGGCCTATGAGTCTAGAAATCACTCCTTATGAAAAAAATCCAATGTTTACAACCCCAAGTCATAATTTACTGGAAAAAAACTATTTTCATTTCCTTGAATCCATGACATTGGACTCCTAATACTTTTACTAGGAAATATTTCATATATAGGACCTATATTATTATTTAAGACCACATATATGGCTTATGAAACTAGAAAATGTTCATAAAGGGTAAAATCTATGAGTTAAAAGATCCAAAGTTAAAATGGTTTAGTTAATAAGAGGTATTTTCATTGCACTTATTAATGAAATTGCTTTCCTAATGGGGCCTATAACATATTTTAGCATCTTGTAGATTTGTATTATCAACCTTAAAAATACTCATTAAAGATAAGATCCATGGTCTGAAGCCTTGTTATAAATTCTTGTGAACCAAAACAACACTAATTAGGAGAAAAATCCATAGTTTACGGCCCCAAACCATTGTTTATGCCATAAGAACCATTTGTGGTACCCCCAATTCATGGAATTGGGGACTAAATCATTTAGCATAGAAAACATATTGATGGCCTTTATCTAGTCATAAGGGAAGGGTTTTAAATTGTGGAGAGAATGATTTAGTTTGGAGTTAAAATATATTCCGACTCTTCCCAAATGAAAAGTGAGAATCTTTTCTCATTTTTTCTTTAAATACTCAGATCTCATCGCTTTGGCGATGACTTTTATCATTGATGGTATTGATAGTTCATCGATGGTTTTGATACTTCATTGCAAGGATTCATTGGATAGTTCATCTCTTGGGAGATGACCTAAGGCCGTCTCTCATGCAAAAACCTCTTTAGGTCATCTCTCGGGTGATTACCTCTTTAGTTATTCTCTCATGGGACAACCTCCTAAGGTCATTATTCTCTCATGGGATGACCTCATAAGGTCTTCTCTCATGCAACGACCTCTTTATTTCATCTCTTGTGGGATGAACTATTTAGGTCGTCTCTCATGCGATGATCTCTTTAGGTAATCTCTCGTGCGACGACCTCTTTAGTTCATATATCGTGCGATGACCTCTTTAAGTCTTCTCTCATGCAATGACCTCTTTAGGTCATCTCACGAGAGACAACAATGTTATGACATCCTTAGTTCATTGCACTAGAGACGATGTCCTTAGTTCATCGTAATTTCCATGACACGTGATATGACATTTAGGGGGTCCAAGATTCGTCTCCATATCCATGAAAGAACATTGCACGAGCATCGAAATGACCGTCGCAAAATGACCCAAATTTACTAGTGACACCTTGTTGAACTTTTCAAGGTAAACCTTAATGCCCTTTCTAGGATCTCGAATCTCTGCAACTCATTTTCTTCATTCTTCAAAACATAAAAAGATAACCTCTATGCACTGTGGCTCCATCCTAAAACCCATCAAAGGGATTACCTCTTTCATCTCAAACTTCAATGCATCGAACCACAATGCCATGCCCAAAGTTAGGAACAAGCCAAAGATTTGATTTGAGAAGTGAATCAATGTTTGAAGTTTCAGGTCCCTATACTCTTTATCCTTTT